>JARFOC010081952.1:0-14608 GCA_031763485.1 Osmoderma eremita
TATCGCCATTCTACAACTTTTTACCGAAAATTAAGATTGCTTAGAGCAAAGGAAGATAATGGAATACTTGAAGCATTTTTTCCTATCGTAAAAGTATTCATTATTTTTCACTAGCACTTGTCACTTTAGCTTAAAAAAATGTGAGGTTAGAATTTCGGCGAGGCGTGGCTTTACAGTGAAAGAGCAACTTTGAAGTCGTCGTTACTTTTCGGCGACTTTAAAGTGGTAAATTAGTAGCGCATAGAACTTTATAGTAAGTGCTACTTTAAAGTCGCTTAATCGTGTTTTCTACAACTGGCCGTGTGGTTTTAGTTACTTTCAAGTTGAATTTCTCAGTTTAAGTTACTTTAAAGTAAATATTTTTGAGGGAATCCTTTTTTATCGAGAAAATAAAATTAATATAAAAAAATGATACATTTTTAAGCGATAAAAAAGCTTATTCAATCATATTTTTATGAACAATTTCAAAAATACTTGCCTAATAATTTAAAGAAAGGATTTCCGAAGATTTTTTCCTTTTTAACATTCGTTGGCATTAATCCTACATTTCATCAAATACAAACAAAAAAAGAAATAAAATATGGAAGAGTACCAAAAAACTAGCAAAAGATACTAAACAAACATACGAAGCACTATTAATCGTTGATATTTAATCGATTTGAAAATCAAGATGAATTCGATTTCAGTCGAATCTTTTTCTACTAAAAATGACTTTTTAGTTTAATCGGTAGCTGTGAACTTACGCCCAAAATTATAAATGGTCACTTCTTCAATAAAGTCATCCAATTCAATTTAATTTTGATCAAGATCGTAAAGAAATGCTTTATAATACTTGATCGACAAAGTATGTATTTTGTAGTAGCGGATCATATATGTACTTATAACATACATAAATGATTCGTCGATAGGGATGGACAAACGTCAAACTGCATCGCCCACGTAAGCCACATGGTTGTCGCGTGTCACGAAACCCTTGCGCTCGGCACGTGTCCCTTTATCATCGCACTAAGGTTTCATCTATACTCGCATTCATGTTGTACACTGCACAACATGTACTGTATCAGCTGTTGCGGTCTAGAATGACTTACTCGTACACACCTATCGAAAATTGAATTGCATCCTCCCGTCTATTTATCTGTCAATTTTGCGTATTTCCTCGCCGTTTTAAGAATTGAGCTTATGCTATAGGTAATAGGTTCGTTCTACGTAGAGTAAACTACATAAAAAATCAGCTGTTACGTCAGTGCTTAATTTACGTAAAATAAGGAAACGAAAATGTACATTGTGGTGTGATCATAACATAACCAATAAAATTAACTGACAGGAAGAAGTTCTACCAGTCGTTGTATGGTTATACTTCGTGCTTTCTTCGTTAATAACACTGCACAACAGCATTTCTGATGATTGGGTTTTGTTACATGATTCTAACCAAATTTTCAATGAACGATTTCAAACAAAAACAAAAATGGTTTGGATCATTCGCACAAACTCTTCTTGATGATGCCATATCAAATTATAGTAAGATAACTCAATAACTTTTTAGATAGCAGCAAATAAACCCTTTAAGAAAGAAAAGTTTTACTGAAAGCTATAACTCGGAAACAAGAGCTATTAGAAAATAAATGAGGTTATATTTAGAATCAGTGACGTTAAATTACTAAACATCATGACACGTAAGTCATTCATCAGTCAAAAAGTTTCAAATTGTTGTGTTGTGTAATTAACGATGAAGAAAATCAACATGTTGCATTACATTAAAATTCTTATTTATTATTCTTATGTAGACTGTAGTTCGTCTCAACCTCCGTATGCAGTATGGGATATAATAGCACCTTTTATCTCTTACTATCCTTAGTTGCTGTCCTTAGGGCTATCTTCACTTCCGATTGCTATGTTGCAACTTATTTACACATGTCGACGTCGGCAAAGTACCTATCTATTAGGTCAACTGCTGTCAATCGTCATTGTCGTAGTTTTAAAATATTTTTAGTTAAATTCCACGGTAATTTATTTATATCTAGTTGCCCAAATCATTCTTTTCAGAACGCTTCCATCTTTTTCGAGCGTGCACAGAGTAATATGGATATTTTTTGGATTTTTAGAAAATTTATTACCTATTACCTATTTATTACAGTTTTCACTGCAATAATGGATCCCGTAGGGAGAAGACGGCGTAAGGGGGAAAAATTTAGCTTAAAGGAGAAGTGTATGATTGCAGATGTTTTAAATTATTTTAATAAAACTATGAATGTGAGTGCTGCCGTTCAAGAGGGAAATTTAATAAATTGTATAATACCGCAATTCCTAAATAAATGTTTGAAATGTAAATTATATACGTTAATGTTGAGTAATAATAAATAAAATTATGGGCTATTTCACCGATTCTTAAATAAAAAAATTGTTTTTTTGTATTTCACTGTTTTCCTCAAAATATGCATTTCAACTGTCAGAAACCCAAATGATGGAACCGGAAGTAATATTATACAGATGATTCGACGATTTGGCAACCGTGTATCGAATTTTCATACGCTCTGTACTGCATTCAAGGTGGAGACGATCTATAGTCATGGTAATTCTCCTCAATTACTCAGATAGAGAATTTTCGAATAAATAGGAATTTATTTTGTTATTTAAAATACCTATAATAATAGAATGATAAGTGCAGAATTTGATCTATTTATGATATAAGAATATAACTTCCTAGAAGATCTACAATTTCTTCTTTTTCTTTTAACACAATCGCTTTTCCTCCAATTTCCAATTTTATTTGTATATTCATAGTGTAATGCAGGTATTATTACATCCGGCTTCAATTTTGGAAAGATTCAAGGCAATTTTACGAAACTAATACGGATTTTCAATGCTCCAAAACTGCATCATCATTAATATGTATACCAACTCTAAATAATCTGGGAGAAGCAGTGCATACTAGGTTTCGTTTAGTATCTAAGGAGAAAAACTTTTTGAGCTGTCGATATTTTTAGAAGAGAAAAACCTATTTTGACGTCATTAAATAAATGAGTTATAAATAACAAAAATCTTGGTACAACGATCGCCCTACATCAATGCAATTAAGCTAATTGATTTTTCGCTTAGATCTACGGGAACGATTTCAGATGCGAGATAACCGATGACAACGGTATATCGCGGAAATGTTATTCGAGATTATAGGTATGGTGTTTTTTTTTTTTACAAGATTTAGGAGTACTTCATTCGAAGATACCGATGTTTGATTTGATAGAATCCTCTGTGATCTTCTAGTCGGGTTTGTAAGTGAAACAAGGCACAGTAGTCAACAGTACGGAATGCAGACGCAATTCTTTGGAATTCATATCGATTTTATAAATATTAATATTGTTATTGAAAACTTCAATCACCATCCAACACAAAATTACTAAATTTACAAAAAAGAAACACAACGCAACACTGACATACGAACGATGTCCTCGCGACGACAACAACACACAATTAGGTTATGTTCTAAACGCGATCTTGCATGACGGACTACTTAGAAATATTACACAAGCTTGTAGCCACTGTATCGCATAATACGAAAAAAAAAGACAGTGGTAAAACACGTTTCTCCCCTCATTAAATCCCAATACGGTAGCTAGTAATTACTTAAGGGCCCTGGAAATATGTATTAGGTAATGGGTTTCGATCGTATAGATGACTCGCAATCGCCAGTTGAGTAATATGGTAATTGTCCGACCGATCGCCGACTGTGGGTGAGTGCTTAGACGCGTGAGGCTTTTAAGGGTAAAATGTGTAATGTGTTTTTAGTTAATCGTATGTTTAGAAGCAGCGAAACGGTTTTTGAATAAGAATAATTTAAAAAATCAATTTATTGAAATTAATCTTTGCTTACGTTTTCTGTCTTATGTATTTTCAAATTTTAAATTTACCGCCACAACGTGTATTGGTGCTATTTACAGTTTGTTTTTAAATTAGGAGGTGCGTTTGAACTTCTCCGCGCTAAAACCGGCATCGACGATTGGTTGTTTCGCATATAGGTTAACACAGATGAAATGCGAAATATTACAATAAATTTGACATATGGAAGTCAAACGGTTGATAATTTTTTTGAGGCAAATTAATTTCAAGTACATGAAAAGGGGCCGTAAAAGTATTCTTAAAGAACGAGACGACATCATTAGAGGTAGACGAAAATTAAGGAGTTTAGAAGGGAAGGTCGACAAATTTATTTATGCGGATGACACAAGGGTGGATGAAGCTCATACAAAAGCAAACATCTGGATAGACGATAGTGTAGAAAACCGACGTCAGGCATTCATTGAAGGCGTGTCTACAGGATTAAGAAACCCGTCTGAAAAGAGGAAGAGGTTTATTGCTTTACATATTGGATCTGAACATCGTTTTGTTGATGGAGGATTATTGCTATTCTAAGGTAAGAAAACTGGAGATTATCATGAGGAGATGAATGCTGCAGTTTTCGAAAAATGGTTTAACAATCATTGTGAACTTGATTCAATTGAATTGATATGGGCAAAAATAAAAAATGTGAAATGGTATCCAAAAACAATACATTTAAATTGGGAGAAGTGAAAGAATTTTTATTACAAGCTGTATAAAATATTCAAAATGTTAATTGAAAGACTTCTGTTGAGCATGTGATTCGAGGAGAAACAAGAATGTGCACATTAGATGGAATTGTAGATGATGTGATTGAATTGTTTATTATTTCTGTTGGTGCTGATAGTGAGAGTGATAGTTTATCAGACATTTCAGACTTAGAGTACAGAATAAGGGCTCAGTGAGTTGGCCATTATTATGTATTATTATTATTATTATGTGAAGATTATGTTATGCTACTGTGAAATATAGTGCTAAAATAAAACTCTTAGTCTTGTTTACAGCTATACTACAGTTTAGTATTTGCTATTACATTTCTGAATCGTGTAGAACTGTTCAAACAATAAAATTTATCAGTTGGAATTTGTATGCTTGAGACATGCTTGTCTATTAATCAAAATAAATTAAACTTTTTAACCATCAACTAGGTTCATGAACATCAAACTAGAATTATTGATCATTTTCATTTGCCTTTGCTTCTAACACAGATATCTAAACGTTCTGTGAAATTTACTGGGTAATGATAGATCCGTCGAAAATCCTCTTGAAATTGCAGATACCTACTTTCAACAAATCTTTTCAATCTATCTCTGCTGACATATTGGTGAGCATACCAGAAGTAATTATTATAAATAAAATTCAAAATAATGTCAATTCAATGTTTATCCAAACATTTACAGTTAATGAAATATATAATATTTTTGGTAAATTAAAAAATAACTCATCAACAGGTCCTGATGACATACATGCAATTGCAATTAAGGAATTTAGAGAATTTATTGTTCCCATTTTAACTTATTTAATTAATTTATCTTTTGTGGAGATGTTCCCAGATGTTCTTAAGACCTGCATGGTGGTTCCTGTATATATAAAAGGCGATCCTGAATTGACGTCCAACTTAGGCCCATCATGTTGACATCGGTCTTCTCCAAGATGCTTGAATACTGTATGCTCAATCGCCACAATTTCTTTCTTGATAGGTTCCAAATAATTACTCAAATACAGCATGGTTTTAGGAAAAATATGTCCACTACTACTGCATTTTTTTTCACAATAAACTCTTACAGTATATTGAACAACGCAAAGCTCCCATTGGTATTTTTTGTGATTTGCAGAAGGCCTTCGATTGTGGTATTGTTGCTAACCGGTTTCTAACGTATTTGGAGGGCAGAATGCAGTTTGTGAAATTAACCTTCTTGGATGCTTCAGCTGGAGTGACTACATGCAAATCTCACCGACTGCCGGTTATAAATGGAGTTCCTCAAGGGAGCGTTCTGGGTCCTGTTCTTTTCAATCTCTATGTAAACGATATTGCTCTCTTTCTAGCAGATATTTACACAACAATGTATGCCGACGATATATCAATTCTTCTCCCATTCAATGGCGAACGTTTATAGAATGCTAATGACTTGTTACAAACTCTACATCTTTGGTTCTCTAGTAACAAGCTTTCTTTAAGTGTGGAAAAAACAAGGTTTTTACAACTTCATACAAGGCAAAGAAGTATTGTGTCTCACGATTTATTTATAAATGGGATTGGATTGAACCGGTCGTGTACAATCAAATTTTTGGGATCAATCATGCAGGATAACATGCTAAAGCCTACTTGTTTAGATCTTTGAGAGGCAGTCTATCACAGGATACATTACTCTCTGTATATTATGTTGAAGTTCAAAGTCGACTTCAATATGGTATTGTTTTATGGGGAACATCCCCCAGTGCTCAACATGCTGCATTCATAGCACAAAAAGCTATACTTAGAGCAATTGTGGGACTTAGGAGATCGGAATCTTCTAAACCCTTATTTGTTCTTTTAAAAATATTACCTTTGCCATCTCTTTGCATTATACACTCTGAGAGACACAGATTCTAAGTTAATTCGGTAGTACATGCACACGACACCAGAATAAAATATCATTTACATAGACCGGCGGACACTTCCCATCTCAGTACTCTGGGCTCCATTAACATGGGAATAAGAATTTGTAATAAAATTGTACCATCAATAGATTTAGTAGACAATATTCAAATGTTCCGCAGAAATCTTAAGACATAATTGTACAAGAATAGTTTTTATTCTTTATCTGAATTTTAAATTTTGAAAACTTTCTGTGTCATTAATTTATTATGGAATTTTCTGGTTAATTTTAGTTCTGTTCTTTCGATATTAATACTTTTCATTTTAAGTCTATTTAGTTTATTTAAGTTTATTCAGTATAAGTTTAATATTTATTGTCATTATGTTTTGTTACTTCTATTTATCTGTTTACTTTCTTTGTTGACTTTTACACATTATTTTTAGTTTTTTGTGTAATAAATGATATTATTACTATTTACAGGCTTTACAAATATTTCAAATTTACCGCCACAATGATCTAGTGATTGATGGTAATATTTGCAGTGTAAACGTGATTTTTTCATTTGCTTCTCTTAGATTTACACACTTTAGATTTGCGTAGCAATTGGGCGGCTACTATTGTTACAAAGACAGGCCATTAGAGGTTTCTGTATTCCGAGAGAAGAAGATCTGTTCTCCGATGGTATGCATTATTCTAACAACAAATTGTAACAGTTGCTTCCCTACAAATAGTACGAATTTTTACTACAGTTTTAGTGCTACAATTTGATGAGAAATTTTTCATTTTTCACTAAGCTCACTTTTCCCTATATCCTCCATGGAAATCATAAATGACAATGGACCTAAGATTGAACCTTGGCATATCCCCGATTCTAAATCCTTATGGGGTTCGATCGTTTGAAAAATAACAATTTTCGTTTTAGCTTCAATACAATTTTGAGTGTGTACTTCTAAATATGATGAATATCCAAAAATTAAAACCGAAAAAAATCTTTTACCGATTTATTTTATTTCTTTCCGCTTGGTATTGCCGTGTGTATCGACTATACACGTGCGATTCACCCTACATCGGTTCGCCCGGAATATTCCGGGTGAAATGGTTTCGCCTGCCGACCGGCGACCCTTCCACACACATAACTCTCCCTGATTATGTCGAGGGGCAGCACTAGCGCGGGGCGGCATGGACTGCGGGGCGCGGCGGATGGCCGTTGAGTGAATGCAGCGTGGGCCACCTCCTCTGTCCCCGTTGTAATCAGACGGAGTGCCTGCCTCCGGTACAACAGCGAGACGGGTCGAGGCCGCCTCCACGCATCCATCGACCGTCAACTCATTTGGTTGCCGAGAGAGCCTATATACCTACACACTGTGTCATCACACACATATATGTACTATGTATCTACGTATGTAAATACGGTATGTACAATTGTTATGTACAGTGTGATTTTTGATGTTTGAGCTTTTTCTTGGTATGTTCGTCGCGTGAATTAAGCTTTACATTGACAACCCTGATTTTCAAATTAAAATTTATTAAAGCAAAAATTTAAAATTGTCATTATTACATTTGATTTTGAACGTAAGTTTATCAAATGAAAAATAACACAAAATTATTATATATCGCAATGTTACAAATTAGTAATTAAATTAATAAGGAATTTTAATAATAATAATTTTGGATACTTTTTATTTATGTCAAGTTAACACAATCCAGGCAACTTTTGAATGACAATTAACTGACACTTGCTAAGCTAATTATAATGACTTAATCAAGAAATTGTAACCTCTTTAAATAATATTGAAAAAACTAAAGATCTATTTCAGATTATAATTTGGAGATGTTACTATAAGAATAATATGAACATATAATTTTAAGGAATGAATTGATTTATCAAATACCTTATCTAATACCCTTAGATTATATATATTACATGGATACCGCTATTACCATATCACACTATATACGTTACTGTTTCCAACATGTACAACCTACGATTTTCGAACTATTACTTTCTTGCTGATTTTCCTCAAACATTAAAAATCATCATTCGCTTAGATTCTAAATCTGTAAATTGCTTATAGTTACTTATCCATAATCAAGCATTGTTTTTCATTAGTGCCAACTCAGACATTGCTCGGGGTTCGATATTTGGGCCTCTAATCTACTCAATCTATTTTATAAAATACATAAAACACTTGAATCATCATTTTTCTACGGACGACACTCAGTTGTACCTATTCTTTTACACCTAATAGTCTGGTTGATGCTGGTTCGGAGCTTAGCACCGATATTGGACAGTGTGGTGGCATCTCTGAGAAGCATTCCCTTCGCTTGAATCTCAAATAAATTGATACGCTTTTACTTGGACCTAGGAGGTTAAGATTAGATAATCATTACCGTGTCAAGACATTAGGATTAGAATCGATGGTGAGATCATACTTCTCAAAGCAATAGTTAAAAATTTGGGATAATGATTGATCATCTATGAAACCTGGTAATCATATTAATAGTTGCATTAGAAATGCATATACAGCATTGAAGTAGCAAAACATTTCTAAGTCAGAAAACGAAAAGAACCCTTTGCGAGTCATTTACAAGTCAATACACACATTTTAACAAAAATCAACATGGGTTCCTGAGAGATCACAGTACAGTAACAGCTTTATTGGAACTTACAGAATCAATTCTAGATGCCTTTGATAGAAATTGCTTAGCCGTAGGATAGTTTTTGGATTGACTAAGGCTTTTGATTCTATGTCGCATCAGATTCCCTTAAGAAAAGCTTTTTACTTATGGCATTCCTTATAATTGGTTTAGGTCTTATCTAAGTTACCGTAAACAAGCAGTCAAATTAAATTGTTGCGATGTTGATATCTTTTCTATGCCTACGATAACCTCTAATAGCGTTCCTCAGGGAAGTGTCTTAGGTCCACTATTATTTATATTTTTTATGAACGACATCCTTTCAAATTCAGCTAGAAATAGTATAATTAATTTTGCCGATGATCTTTTTTTCTCCGGTGACACTTCCGTGAATTAAAAAAAAATATATGTTGTTATACTCTCGATTAAAGGAGTAAAGGTTACTATAATTATTATTATTGGTTTTAGCCTAATTTGAACATCAGCCATTCTTTATATAACTCATTTATTTCATTTAAAGACAATTACAAAATTTTAAAAAATCAAAATTCCTGTCTTAGTTTAATATTTGGAATCCGACGAAGGGGCACGAGGAAGGCGCACAGGTTGGGGGATATTGAACATTGTAGGTTGTTGCATTCGGCATGTTTGTACCATAGCATTATTGATACTGGCATCCACCATAGCTCCACAATGGGGTTACGTTTAGAAACGACGTACATAATTTGAGAGCATATGGTTCAAAAGAAACTCTAACTCCATCCTTACACAGATTAGAGCAATTTAAGAAATGATTTTCGTGTCAGACTCCTATGCAGAACTCTATCCTTCTTCAAACAAATTCTGCTACGTCTACACAATCTGATCAGAATAAATCGTTCTTATCCATACATAAATATATTCTGTATACTCTTAGATTTAGTTTTTGGTCGACTGGAAGATCAAATGTCACTGCATCAGTAACAGCCTCAACCCTTCCGGGTTGTTCCATTACATTTATCTTAGTCTGATTCTCCAAGTCTTGCTGATCTTGCAGATGTGTAGTGCTTAAGTTTGTCATTAATATACCAGTGTATAGCCATTTGTTATAGCCATAGACATGCAAAATTATAAACATATTGTAGTATCATATGTTTTTTTTTTAAATTAGTTTTCATGGAGAAGCAGGAAGAAAATCCAGAAGAAGAATACATTATTTTATTTGTGTTCTTTTCAATTACTTCCTTTCGACTCCTCACGAGTAATTAAATACACATTTACCGCGCAGGAAAACCCCTATAATGGCACAATAACATCACAAAGAAAAAACAAAAAAGCCATATTACGAAAGGTCCCCGATCACAACTTAATAACTGCTTCGTACACTACGTTCTAGGAGGTGAATCATACCATCAGGCAGCAGATGGTCTCAAATAAGGATTCCATATTCGACACGCACATCGCATCGTTCGAATGGCCAGATCGTAGCTAGCGATAGGTTTTACCATTTACAGTATCATCATATATATGATCTTCACCACCCGGTCAAAAGTGTATCGGCAACTGCTACCCGCGTATCGTTGTATAGTAGTATCATCGAAAACGCAGACTAAACTGGAGAGCACGACACAGTTGTTGATAATCTTTCATATTTAAGGATCTGTGATTGTTGATTTAGAAACGTGATTTTTAGAAGATGCCTTGCACGAATATCAGCCTGATGCTAATTTGTTATATCCTAACACTCTCCAATTGGTTGGTCTGTGTAGATAAAAAAAATATGGGAAATAAATAATTTATTGGCACATAAAAATCCAATTTGATCTTCTATTAGATGATCTGCGTTTTTTTTCTTTTGATTTTATAAACCCAAAGAAGAAATTAATTACTTGCACCACCACCAACCTGAAAGTTAAAAGGGCAGACGATAAAATATTAATTTCTACCGCAATTGATTTCAATTCAACCCCCATCCAATTTGTTCATTTATCTAAACCATCGCATATATAGTACAGTATAGTACATCTTTCGATCCTCATATTAAAGCAGCTGGCGTCACTACGGGAGGTAAAATAGGCCGAACCAGATATCAAAGAGACCCTTAAAGGAAGGGCCTAGACAAAAAAAAACTTACCGCAATCTTATATGCAATCTAAAAATTGTCTCATTAGATCGCGGATCAGTTTAGATTTTGTTGGCATCCCACAATAGAATTTTTGTCTGTGTAGGGATCAATTCAAAGACTAGAGGAGTCTTTTCTGATTAAGAAAAGACTCATCATTACGATTTCTATTTATATAAAATATTATTCAATATAAGTAACACGTCATACAATAAATATTAAATGACACTATTAAAGAATCTTGCTAGCTATTACAAATGAGTTGGGATTACGTTTTGGCTGTGTTGAGGTAAAAACACGTAGTTTCTTATATAATTATCTTATTTAAATTCCTTATTATTACTTATGTGAGAAATAAAATACAAATATAAAATAATCTTTTATAGTGTGTCAACAAAGGTTGAGAAATCTCGTTACTAAACAAATTGAATTGAAGAATGGGTTTCGAAACGTAGGTAACACCTAACATGCATCAGATGGTACCAATGTATAACATGTTTTATCCTAGTCTGACGAAGATCAAGTGTTGTCTAGTCTTGGTTGGACGAAGATGAACGTTGTCCTGTCTTGGTCGGACGGAGATCTAATTGTTGTCTGCCGAATGGACCAAAACTAACTGTTTTAGGTTGAGAATTTACTTACGAAAAAGGGTTGATAAAATAACTTGAACGGGCTAAAGGGTTCAAACAATTACAGACCGACAAATATGCATTTAAAAATATTAGTTCAATAAGCGCTATCAGTTCTAATAGTTCTTTAGCCTACTTCGTCTTGAATACGTCATTTGAAACAACTTTTACCAGCGAACATAATTCGTCAAAAACTACAAAGGAAAAAGATGTTGAGCTCGGTATCTTCCGCTGAAGTAAAACCTTTGAAGATATGTTCTTTATCAATCAAATAACATTGAGTGTTATTTCAATGATGATCTGGTCAAGAAAATATCTTCAATGGTTTTACCTTAGCCAGAGACACTATGTCTAATACATTTTCTTTCGTAGTGTTTACTGAGGATGGCAACTTCGTTGTCGAAATATGTATCTAGATTTATTTACTCATTGAAGTGGTAACGATATTCTGATTTAGTTCCAAAATGTTTCCAAACATTCAATCTGAAACAATCATCTTAACACCCGATATCAATCGATTCAAAAATGAAGTATATAATATACCTAAAACATATATAAATATACCTCTGGGATCACACAACACGTCTGGTTGTATAGTTCTACACATCCTCACGTACAGACAACTGTTTCGGACAGCTTAATCCTCATCAGTGAACTTCTGAAGAATGTCTGCCGCTCGTTCAGTACGCCGTATCGCTGACTTCACGTTAGCACATGCCTTTAGAAAAATCTCCAGAGACATCTAACGCCCACGATACGGCGTACTGAACGAGCGACTAACATTCCTCCGACGTGCACTGATGGGGGTTAAGCAGTCCGAAACAATGAGGATGTCTGGAACTATATAATCAGACGTGTTGTCTGATCTCAGAGGTATAATTATATATATTTTTAGTTATTTTATATACTTCATTTTTGAACATACGTACCGGCTATTGGCAGAAATCTTTTTTCGATCAATCGATTCATTCATCACCCAAAATGTTATATATAGAAGAAATAAACAAATGTCCAACGCGTGCCGGAAGCGTGTACGCAAATTAAAGTTTCCGATATGATCGCGTGGCCTCTTCCCGGTGAATCCCCGCCGATATCTAAAAAGTAACACCACCCTAGAGCGTTCGCCAACTGTTGACACCCAACCAGCGCTCCATTTCCTGTCGAAACAAAGCACTTCCGGGTATCCGACAAATCTGTGCTTCCTGTGTTTATACCGTCGAGTGCAGTTAAGAGTTGGATGGCTCTTCTGGTGGAGGGACGGTGAAGGGTTTTGTCCTGTCGTGGGTTGCCGACGAAGCGGTGCTGTTTTGTCACGGTCCGCGCACCGCTCGAGTTAATACGATAATTACTGCGAAACGGGTGCTAACTAAAATGTTTTTCTTTTGTAGTTGGCGTAGGAAAATTGTTAGAGGTACAGGGCGTTGCTTTCATTGTGTTGATGTCAGTGAAGTAAGATTAATTTGTTTGAATGCGTATTAGGCGATCGATGGTGCAGTATCATTCATCTTTTCTACAGTTCCCCCAACACCATATAGTATTTAAGCCAAAATTGTTATTAAATTAAACAAAAATTGAATTGGAAATCACATGCAATTATGATATATGTCAGTATTATCTGTCACATCACTAAGAGCCCAGACCATCTATATAAAAAGCTTAGATCATATATATTACATGGATACCGCTATCACCATATCAGTCTATATATGTTACTGCTTCCAACATGTACTTCTACAATTTTCGAGCTATACTTTCATGCTTATGAACAGTATATGTAGCTATCCCTATCCTATCTGAGCTCTCGTGGAACCGGAAACGGAAATGCATGCGGATTCCGTGCGGTTTATTATGGGACGTATGCGATTTCACAATTTTATTAAACATACATTAGACAGATTACCGTTAGACTTAGGTTAGAGGTCTGTCAGTGTGTGGTGAATGTCAACTACTGTTGTCTATCAATCTGTATGAACGAGCTATTTTATGCTGACATTTAAAAATCAGGTTATGCGTCAGAGCTGGTATTATCTGTGATGTATGTCAAATTTAATTCAAATTTCACGCGCTTCTCCCGCCGTGGTCCACGCGTGGTTAGGTGCGAATAAGAAAATACGAATAACCGTTGTTAGACAGAAATGCTGATTCTTTTTTATATCTGTGATATGCTGGAAACATAGTTGGGAAACATAGCGGTATCCATGTAATATATATGATCTAAGATAAAAAGTTAGCTAATTCCATTTTGCCAACGTGACAACATTTTTTGTATGCCGGTATTGTAGAACTCTATGGATTTCGAATCGAAAAATTGACGGACTGCATTCAACTGAGTTTTGAACTGTCTATGTTTCATACAGTTGTCAAGAAATACTGATCAATAGTATCAGAGATAATATAACAGTATATTTCAAGCCAAGGGAGGAAAGTGCCCTATTGCAGGCCGCGGGCAAATATTATTAACCGAGCCGAAGGCGAGGTTTGTAATTGCTTTGGCCAAGGCATACATTAGCACTTTCCTCGCGTGGTTTGAATGCGACTTTTTTTCCCAGCCAGTCCAATTTTAACTAATTAAATGTCTAAAAATAATAAAGACATGATAGGTAGTAGGTTTAATCTGTCAAATATGTTTTGAAAACTGTCAAGTTGTATAAATACCTCGACATCAGAGATAATATAGTTAGGATAGATGGGGCACTTAACGTTAAATTTGTCTGCCTATCCATCTGGTGCTCTGCGAATACAACTAAACAGATTAGCCCGCCAAATGTCATATATTTCAAACTTGACAG
>JARFOC010081963.1:0-14608 GCA_031763485.1 Osmoderma eremita
TATAGTCACGATTACGTCTAAGCTACTTCAAATAGGTTCCCGTCTCGGTTTCAGTTACTTTGGTGCTAGTTGGGATTTTGTATAGCTTATAATTGATTTTTTTCGCGGTTATGTATATCGAACTGTATGATACTTCATAATGTTTGCCTACATCTAAAAGTGATCCTACATACCATTCCTCTGGATAACTTAGGATATTCAGATTGATGTGTTCTGTTAAAACGTGATTGGTTTTATTTATTTAACGGAATTTATCTGACGTTTCTCGAAGACTGAACGTTCTGACGGTCAGCTAATGGGAGAGCGCCGGCAGCTCGGCACGCTGTTCTATCGGGCCGATAAATTGTTCCGGGGGGCAACTCGAGGGTCCATCGACATTTAAATACTTCTATATAATATAAAAAAATTGCCGTAATCTGCGAGAAATACTCCGGATCCGATAAAAAGCAATCCCCCGACTGATCGTGGAAGGATAAGTTTTGGAATTTCGTTCGTATGCGCGCCCATGGGATGACTTTTAGTATATATAATAATAAATGAAACTCATGTCAGAAATTGGATTTCATGAATAGTTTAACTTTATATAATGATCAGCCTGATACCATTTCACCGTCATTCGAATTGGTGGCATAGTCTTCTCGTAGCCTATATGTGCCTCCTCATGGGGAGGTGCCTTTGTAAATGTTCCATTTACATGTATATACATTTACAATATTTCATACGTTTCCCAGGACCTCATAAAATGAACAATCGTTTCTCATGTAGTTTTCTCAACGCTTCCCTGCACTAAAAAAACTATAACAATGGAAAGTATGTTTCTCGTTAGTTCCTTTAACCCCAGAATTTCACGGCGAGGCGATTCAGAGCGTTAAAAACAACGCCGCGCCGTCGAGAGGAAAATGAACAGGTGAGCGATTTGCGGCATAATGACCGCTAGTTGTTCTGGATCGTGCGCATTTTTCATTGTGTATCACGCATGCCTTACTATCTGGCTCCCTACTGTACATATTACGGATCAATATAGGTTCGACAGTGGCGTGGAATGGGATAGAAGATCAGGGTGTGCGAAAATCAATTTAAATTTGTATTTATCCGGCCAGTAAAATTATAATTTGAATGATTCAATAGGGGAAGATTATTTGTAAAGAAATTAATTAAAAAAAAAACACAGGAATAGCAACTGCAGGGTGTGCTAAATTCTTGATACTCTATGTTATTAGATATGTATTTACTTTGATTATTATCTGTTGGTGTTTAGAAAATATGAATAGTTCTGACATATATACTTTTTAGTTACTTCTGAAAATATATGCTAGATTGCTTGTGAAAAAGTTCCAATATAACTAAGAAGAACTTAAACATAAATTTTATTCAAGATTCCTTTCAAGAATAAGTACAAGTTACTTATTCTTATTTATGTAGTAAAGTAAGTATTAATATGTTTAATATTAAATGTTTTGGTGTGCAATGTATACATTCCGTTGTTATTTTGCTTAAGGTGTTTTTATTGTATTATTTTGTGTAGTTGTTATTTGTATCGAGTTCCGCATTTTGTCCTATACCTCATATAATATAATATAAGTTGTGTTTTAAAATTAAATAAAGTTGGTAAAGACTTTGAAGTATAAGTTATTACATATTGGCGACGAGGAATGTGCGAATATACATATATTATATAAATTATTGGGAAAGTTGAAGAATTTACTAATGTACAAGACAAAAATTGGACTTTCTTACGTTGCACGGGTGCGACAGTTTTTGAAGACAACGAAGATCACGATAATGGGAAGCCAAGCATTCGTGCTGCTGGTAGGTTTGTGCAACCCAGAAAAACCCGAAGATGGTAAATTTGAAGATTTCGTAGAGTTAATGGCTAATCACTTGCAACCTAAGCCGTCTGAAATAGCTGGATGATTTAAGTTTCGACGATGCATGCAAGGTAAAGAAGAATCTATTTCTAATTTCGTAGCAATGTTAAGGAAATTGTGAAAAACTTGTAATTTTGGATCTACTTTGGAGGAAAACTTAAGAGATCAACTAGTTTTTGGATTGAAGAATCAAATAATTCGTCAAAGATTGTTTACGGAATGTACATTAACGTATACTAAAGCGATTGAAATTACGATGTCTATGGAAGCCGTCGAAATTAACGCAGAATTAGTTATTGGAGATCAGTCATTAAGCAAAATGGCCGCCTGGAAGAAGAGGTCACAGGAACCAGCGGACGTAAGTTCGAAGGTCAGCCAACGCTCATCATCCAGCTCCAGGTTAGCAAAATCGGAAATGCTGCCATTGTGGTAAGGAAAATCATATGGACAAAGATTGTTCTTTCCGGGCAAGCACGATGTCATCTTTGCCATAAGGTGGGTCATATTGCTTTCGTTTGTGCAAGGAGATTAAATCAAATTGTTACGCTAAATAAAAATCGCAATTCTTGTAAATATGTAAATAATGTGAAAATTGATAGTTCTGAAGAACTAGATGAGGATTTAAATGTTAATTTATTTCATTTAAATAGTCTTTTTAGTTCACCTTTGAAAAGTAATGTGGAATTAAATAATTATATTCAATGGAGATTGATACTGGATCTCCTATTTCAGTGGCATCTAAATTATTTTTTGATAAAAGTTTAAACAATTTGGAGTTACTTAAAGCTAATATTAATTTAATATCTTATAATAGTGAAATCATTAACGTGATGGGCTACGTTGCTGTTGAAGTAAAATATAGGAATGAAATTTGTAAAATTTGTAAATTATATGTTGTTGAAAATGGGGGCCCTCAATCAATAGGTAGCGATTGGGTAACTAAATCAAACATTTCCATTGGCATAGTCTATATAAAGTCGAATGTAATACGCAGGGTTCAGAGAAAAGTATTGGAAATAAATTAAAAAGCAAATTTCCTAATGTTTTTAAAAATGAATTAGGAACGTTTAAAGGAGACAAAGTTAAATTATATCTCACAGATAATGCGGTTTCGACATATTGTAAAGTAAGGCATGCTTTAAAAAGTAAAAGTGAAGCTGAGTTGGACCGGTTAGTAAAACTTAAAATTTTAGCCCCCATTACTTTTAGCGAGTGAGCAACTCCAGTATTAAAGAAAAATGGTCAGGTTTGAATTTGTGGTAATTATTAGGTAAGCTTGAATCCCCCAGCTATGTATTGAAAAATATCCGTTACCCAAAATTGAAGATTTATTGGTCAATGTCAGGAATTGTAAGTATTTTACCAAAATTGACTTATGGCAGACTTATTCACAAATAGAGTTAGATGAAGACTCTAAGAAAGTAGTTGTAATAAATACCCATAAGGGTCTCTTTGTTTATAATAGATTACCGTACGGCAAAGCATCTAGTCCGGGTATATTTCAAAGATTAATTGAAAATATTTTTGCCGGTTTAGAAGGAGTTTCAATTTTTCTGGGCGATATTTTAGTTGCTGCGAAAAACAAAGAACATCTTCATCTGATATATGAAGTTTGTAAACGATTAGATAATTATGGCTTAAAGATACAATTATATACATTTTTTTTTCGAAATAAGATAGAATATTTAGGATTTGTAATAGATGAAAAGGGCATCCATACAGCTTCGGAAAAAAATAGCAGCAATTGTAAATTATAAGGTTCCTAGTAATGCAACTGAAATTAGGGCGTTGTTAGGTCTTGTTAACTACTATTCTAAATTTATACCAGATATAGCTACTAAATTAAATGCTTTGTTTGTACTTTTGAAAAAGAATTCTAAATGTAAATGGTAAGATGAATAACAAAAACTTTCGAATTAATTAATACTTATTTGAAATTATAAGGAAAAATAAGAAAATAAATGCACATTTTTAATGCCGCGCGACATCTACCGCCAGAAAGACTTAGTAGCATTATGGCAACTTTACTATTTTACAGTCGCCAGGGGATAGGAATTTTCCCATCCCTTCCTTTACTGTTCGTACATAGATGGCGGCAAACCATTCAAACTAAAACAAAGGGAAAAAAGAGATTTCTGCCAATAGCCGGCACCTACGTATACTTCATCTTTTATAACAAAATGGTAAATTTAAAGATTCGTTTTCGTTTTGTTTCTTTTAGGTTTTTTTTTTCTTAAAAGAAGATAGATATTTGATTTAACAAGGATGGAAGGTTGAGAGTTTTTTTTATTTGCTTTTCAGGAAGTTTATTTCCATAACTTACTTATCTTAATTTATTTCTTTTATTTATTTCTGTGAATAAATAGAATTAATTCATTTTACTTTACAAGTAATAGGTACAAGTATAGGTCTCGCAAATCAATTTTCTGAGATTATTTATGGGGTTATGTAACAGTAGCGGTTGCCGGATGATATTTGGAATTTTATATATTTTTATATCCACATTCTTCCCAGTTCTTAATTTTTAATAGGAAACCGGTAAGAATTACCCCAGTCTGAACAATTTTTACAACTTCTAGCAGACAACTGCAAGACCTCTGTACATGAGGGGTAGATTTCTGTTTGAATTCAGAAGGCCTATTCTTTTTTGTTTTGTTTTAAGAAAAGACGAAACTAATACTAGGATACTCTTAGTGGGCAAGCAATATTATTCTTTTTAAATAATCTTGTTATGAAAATACATAACAGAACTTAAAGCTGTTTACGGAGTAAAATTAATGGCATAAAGCGAAATACCACCAAGTTTTCACCAAAGATGTATACGACGATTGCAAACTGATTACTCATATTAATAATAATTCGTTCAGAACATGTGTTCTGTTTAAATAATCTAAAAATCTTCAGTAATAGTTGATTCATAAGATCTGCAGACAAACTGATGTTAAAAACTGTATATGTAGGTACCACTTTTACTGCTTCAATCATTTTCAACAATTATTGAGAATGTTATAAACAGGAGAATAATGAAATACAATAAAATATCATTGTGTCAATTCGGTATTATTCTCTGTCGATTGATGTAGTTGGCCGTATATACATTTATAAGCAGCGTTTTGAATGCAATGGACAAAGGTCAAAAGGCACATCTAGAAAACCCTCGATACTGTTTACCTTGCTTGAAAAAATGCATTGATTGGGAATGAGGGACAATATTCTGCATCGTATCAAATCGTATCTGAATTGAAGACGATAGAGGATATCATTCACAGCGATTGTTAGTGGGGAACAGCGGGACGTATTTGCCAACATTCGATACTGGGACCCATCTTATTCTTAATATGATTTGGACTAACCTGTGATTGTTTCAAACCAGCATATACATATATCAATTTGCTGAAGATACCTCTTGTATCGTCTCGACTGAAAGTTTGGGAGATGTATCCAAACTAACGACTAAAACTAACAAAGTTACATCTAACATAAATGGTACAAAGGCAACGGTTTAGAACTGGATACATCGGCCGGAAAACGGCCTTATTAAATTTTAATAATAAACAAACAAAAGATTCCAGGAGTTGGCACCTTCAAATTTCTTGGAATTACTATAGATGACAAATTACGCTGGTAAGATCACAGACAGGGTGTTGTAAGAAAGCTAAACTTCTGTTCCCATGTTGTGATAAGTTGAGACAGTTTGTTAGTATGTCAACACTAATCACGTGTCCGGTCATGGTGGATATAATGACAAAATTTACTTCGCAATTATATTTTGTTTTTGTTTTGGGAGTTATAAAGAATCGAGTTTATGCGAGTCCACTAACAACAAGATTGTATGCAATACTCGCCGTGATGCGATGTGCAGGCTGAATTATTATTCTAATCGGGCTGTCTGCACGCGTCTGTGTCAGTAGAAGTGCAAATCTCCAAGATTTCCTTGCTCGTGTAAATAGACACATCAAAGTAATATAGGGGACAAACAAGGAAATGCATTTCTGCTCCACATAGGTGAATAATTGTTTGTTGTATGTGAAGGTATAAGTCGATCACCATTACTTGTTTACTTTTGGAAACAGTAAATAAAACTTAATGAGAAATGTGTTTTTATTTAGGAACGATTTTCAAAATTAATAATTTTTTACAAAACTTATGTAAAAAAAGAACAACAACAATGTGACTATGAGTGCAATGTGAGTACCTTGTGGGGCATACATGAGTGTTGACTACCCTTTTGCACCTATTTGGCACACCCATAATTAAGTGGTTTAGCTCTTATTGATCGATGGTGTTCCACTGTTCCACAAGACACTGATACAATTGTTGTTTTGTTTCAAAGACTAGATTTTGACGCAGTATGCTTCTTTGCAGCAAATCCCATACGTGTTATATGGGATTTAAATCAGGTGATTGCGCTGGCCATGGCAAAACATTAATATCGTGATTTTGAAGAAATGCACGAATGATGCGAATAAGTAAGCGGACGCGCATTATTGTGCATGAAAATTGACAATCTTCACCACTTCTTGCAGCATATGGTAGCACAACGTTTTGAAGGATAATGTCCCGATAGTCAATGGGGTTTGAATACCGATCCAAGGGAACGAGGTTAGTTTTTACACAAAGACGTATTCCATCCCATAGGTGACCTCCTTTGAAACTGTGAACAGTTTGCGATGTAGCTAATCATTCTGCATTCCCGGGACGTCTCCACACTCTCGTTCTTCTTGTATCCGGCCGCAAACCAAACCGGTATTCGTCAGAAAACAAAACAGATGCCCAGCCTTGTTGTTCCCAATTTAAATGTTGATGCGCCCATCTAATTTTCTTCCGCGATTTCCTCTCGACATAGCAGGAACTCTCATAGGACGACGGGCATTAAGACCATATGCATGGTGTCTTTTGCTCACTGTTTGATTGCCTATTAACATATCATGAGTGTCGTAAAGTCGAATAACTAATTATAACGCCGTAATGTTGCGGTCTCTTAATGCACAAAGTCTCAAGTATCTGTCATGAATTGGTCGAGTTGCTCTTGCGCGTTCTGTATGACGTTCATGCACATCATTGCTTTGATGATATCTCAACCACACACTATTGATGACACTTTTTGACGTGTTGAGAGCTTCTGCAACGGCCATTTGAATAACACCTCTTCAAGCATTCCTTTTAATTGCGTATCACGGTGTAAATCAGCCATGTCAAACTTAAAGTCACTGGTGGGCCAAAAGCATGAAGACCGTAGACTAGGTGGGCCGCAAAACCTAATCTTAAAGAAGACAAACTACTGAAAATCTTCACGAAAGAAGTACTATTACAGGACAAGTATATTTATTAAATTTCCAATAAAAAGGACATTACAAAAAAGTACAAATATTAACTTCTTTTGCCAGACATTTGACATATTTTGTCTTTAATTAAGTTGTCTATTTGTGGCGTGAATTTATCGGCGGAAATACCTTTTAAAACTGCGTCCAGGTGTGTGTTCGTCAATCGCGATATTGCGGGAGGTTTGTTTCCTTTCATCAAAGAAAATAATTGTTCGCACTTGTAGGTACTTCCAAACATGGACAGGATTTCTCAGTTCTTGGCATTGAACAGGCAAGTACTTATAAAATGCGAATGTACCAACGCTATAAAATTTTTGTTTTAAATGGGTCTCAGTCACTTCCATCTGCAAGTGACGGAGAACTTTATCAATATCGATAGTGAAAGGACCAGTAAATAAAGAAAAATTGTTTTCTTGCGACTTAAAATCCTGAAAACGCTTTTCAAATTCTGCCAGAAAGCTTCCCATTTTCTCTGCATACATTTTGCATGATATTGGGACAATTGTACGTTCCTGATATGCCTTACAAGTCAGAAAATGTGACAGATTATCCACTGCTTACTGTTTTTCCCACAGCATCATCTTACACTTGAAAGCTTTCACATGATCATATGCATATCTGTTATAACTTGATGTGGTCCTTGCAATTTCGTATTTAAGTTTTGTGATATCTACCATAAATGAAAGGTCTTTTTAAAAAAAGGTACGTCGTATAATAAGTTGACATCTTGTCCTTTCACTTCCATGAAAAAGCGAGTTTCCAAAAACCGATCGAGAACCATAGAACACGAAAGCCATCGCACCTCTGCATAATAAGGTAAATCATTGTAAAAAAAAACTTTCTAAATCACGTAAAAACGCAGAAAACTGTCGCTGATTAAAGCCACGTGACCTTATAAAGTTTATCATTTTTTTCACTGACATTAAAACGCTTTCCAACTTGATCACTTTTGAGCATAAAACTTCTTGGTGGATTATATGAACATGATGAAAATCTGGTTTGTTACTGCATGTTTCTCTGATCTTTGTCTGTAATATTTTAATGAAACCATTATTTACTCCAGTCATTGAAGGAGCTCCGTTTGTCGCAACGGAATACAGTTTTGACAAATCTAAATTTTACTTTTGCAGAAGTCCATAAACAGCATTGAAAATATCCTCCCCACTTGTTGTATCATGCAATGGTACTAATTCCTTACCCTTCTCTGAAAACTGTCTTCCTAATATAGCATATTATCAAAGCTTTAATATAACTAATAAATTTTTATTAAAATTACATATGCAACAACAGACAACTTCCGTCGGTCGTCGAAAACGGTCGTGATACGTGTATGGACAAATAAAACCTTGTCCCCTGGAGCATTTTGATGTGTGTATATACAAAACGAGATTCAAAAAGAATATTTGTTTATCTTAAACATTACAGTGTACGTTTTAAATAAACAGTCAACGAATTTTAAAGACATTATAGGTTTAATCTTTAAGTATAACGGATCATATAAATTACATAAAATTCATTGGTTGAAATTACGATTTTCTTCATCTAAGACTTTGTTTTCTTAATTTAAACATATCAAAGAGTAAATTCAAGCAACAATATATACTGCTATGTTTCAAAATGCTAATAAAATCATTTAGCAATGAATTTTAAATAATAATAATAATTACCAACTTAGGTTCTGCTGTACATGTCAAATTGGCACGAGCCTGACAGTTTCTGAAAGGTTAATAATTGACAATTGTTAAATTAATATTTTAGTGGCTTAATCAAAAATTGTAATTTATCTAAATTATATCAAGAAACCTAAAGATGTGTTTGAAAATATAATTTTGAAATGTTACTTTACCAATAATACGCACATACAATTTAACGAATGAAATAATATCAAATACCTTATAAAATATAACTTGTGTATGTGTGATTATGTGTTTCACCCACTTCTCTCTTCTCTGCAACCTCGTCACTCCTTCTTCATCCTTCCAATACATCCATCACCTCACTTTCCTTAACACTCTTTTCCTTACTATTTCTCTTTATTTCTGCTCACGAACTTAACTTTATCTGACTTTTCAATTTTTCAATTTTGTTTATTTTATTTTTCCCCGTTACTTTCGCAACCATCCAAAATTTCTGTCATCGTCACCACGGCAATCCATTACTATTCAACGGTAATACGATGTTATTGCATCGTCGAATGGTTCATTCACTATACTGTATATGGCCTTCCTGAGCGCCCTGGAGATTCTGTGGTCACAACTTGGAGTCGACGAATTCCACTGGCGTGTCATTCTTCGTTCAGTAGATTCGTGATATGGTGCGTAAAACTTGTTCAAATCCCTTCTGTTGTGTGGTGTATAATAGTTTGTGTTAATTTACAAGTTATAAAAACAATAAAGTATTTTTTGATTTAGTAACATTTTTCATGCCCATTTCTTGTCGCTGGCTGGAGCGATTGCTTCCTAGCTCACAAACCTTTACAATAACAATGAAACGACAAGATGTTGTTAAAACATCATTGCAATACATATTTCAAACAAATATTCCTATTAACAAACAGTAGTAAATTTGCTTTGAACGTAGATACTATTTCTTCGGGGATTAATATGTTTTTAAATTAAGAATATTTTTATGTTGCATTCAAAGCGATTACTTGTCCGCGCATATATGAACCTATCATATATTTGTAAGGAATATTATTATATAGATTCATATCAAGAAATGACTATGTGCGTACATCCTTTTGGATGTTTGGTAAATAAATTATCCTTATTCTTAAAGTACTGTTATATTTGCGGTTTGTACGGTTAGGTACATTGTGTTGTTGCGAATTCCACGAATAGGATATTTTAATACCGACATTCCTGTCGGTATGAATTATTACCTCACACTTTGGCACGCTTTACATTGGACTCGCCCTATATATGCATGTGTTGAGGATTATTTCCAGTGTTATATGGGAATATAACAAATATTTTTTAACGGTTGCTTTTAAAGGAAATCTGAGATTTGCTTCTTTTCTCTTGTTAAACTTAAAAGTGTTATATCAACGTCCAACTTTTTAGCCATTAATTTATCAAAAAAGTCGAGTTTGTGATTTGTGTATTAGGTACTCGTTATTACAAATTTCTAGCACGAAATGTATAATGCACTATTCTAGATTTGACCGTTTGGCTAGGTAAATGTGGTATATGCACTTATCCTGCAACATCCTACATAGAGAGACGAACATTGGTCGCTGGTTCCGGTCGTTTGCGCTTGCATATTTATGAGAGTAGTTTTAGAGCGGCATTTACCGCCGGCCGGACCATTCGCTATGCCGCGCTGCCCACGATTCATCTCTAGTGGTTAAAAGCAGCGTTCCTGGGGCTCTAGGAGTAAAGTGAACCGCGAAAGGAGCGGAAAATGACGGATGGTCCGGAGTACGGCGAAACGGTTGTCCGGCAGTGGTCACACAAATCATGCGAGCAGCGCCATCTATATACATCGCCTCTGAACTGCGGAGCATACATCTGCATTTCAAATCTTCTAAAACCCTCTTCGGTCAAAGGAGTCGCCCTCCTGGAAGAGCATGAATTATTATTACCTGTTTTTAGGTAAGTGACCGGCCATTTTGGTTGTTAATTTTTTTGATATAAAAAAACGTGTAACATATGAAAAGCAACGTAAATAACAAAAGATATATAATGAAGGCAAGCTTAAAAGAACAAAAAAATTATTAGCTATGCTAAAATATACAGTATACCTTATATAAATAATAAATTAAATAAGATATTGTAACATGGATTTTAGTAATATTAATATTGTTGATTTATATATTAAGTAATTCATCCAGAGAGTAAAAAGTAATTATGTTTAAATATTATTTCCTAGTATTTTGCAATGACTGCCAGGACCAATGAGAGTTTGTAATGTTCTGTTTAAATAAGATCTAAGATTCTTTCTGAATATTTTGCTATGCTTGGCAGAATCAAGAAGAGTTTGTAACGTTGTGTGTAAATAAAATCGAAAACTAGTTCGGAATATTTTGCATGATTGGTTGGATTAATGAGAGTTTGTAGTGTGAGACAGTGAGAATAGAACCATGCATGATTCTGTTCTTCTTATTCTGCTAGGCATTGTTCCCTACAAAATAATCGCAAACTGAACCCTACTCTCTGCACCTTGGCGTAATATACAGGGAGTAAAGATTGCCGCTTAAAGATCTAAGCAAATATGCTTTCCCTGTAGATATTTTCCCTGACAAGTCAAGGCAGTCATCTTGTAAAGTTATTCTTAAAAGAAGTTACAGTGCTCAACTGACTCAATTTAATGTCATTCATAAACAAGTCGTGCAACCAAATGCTTCTTTGCCATCATAAAAGCCTAAAAGCTTTCTTTTGTTCACGTTTAAAGTTTGTCATTCGTGAATTAGAGATGTAAGATTTTTAATAGATCATCGGCATTTTGCAAATGTTCATCGCTATAAGATAATAGGATAGGGAGGCTAAACTAGTAAAAATAAAAATAAGAATTCCGTTACCAGCTTGTTGAGTGAAGAACTCCAGATACGTATTTCGACAACTAAGTTGCCATCTCGCAGCAGAATTCTACAAAGGAAGATAATGGAGACACCACACAGAACACCACTAGAATAACACTACTTTCCCGCTAACAAACTAGCTCTACCAAATCGTCCCGGATCATTAAGCGTACTTTGTCACGTTCACTGAACCGTAACAATCCACATAACAATAATATTCTGTTATCTGACAGAGCAGGTCAAATTAATTGCAATGAGTAAAAATTTGGGTGTTCTGTGTGGTGTATATCTCCCGGAGTGTTACGTCTAACATTATCTTTCTTTGTAGATTCTGCTGAGAATGACTTGGTTGCCGAAATACGTATCTGGAGTTCTTCACTCAACAAGGTGGTAAGAGGATTTTTTATTTTTATTTTTATTGCTATAACATCAATGGATAAATCATTGGCCTATATAATGTGTATCGCTGTAAGGCATAAAAGTGGATATACCATACAAATATGCTACAAAGAGAGCTATATAATTTACATAAAGTTTTAAAAGAACTGTACCGAGAACAGTGTCTTGAGGTGCTCCATTTTGAACAGGTAGGTGGTGAGATTAAATGTAACTATACCCACTGCAGTATGCAAAAAGACCAGTTTGCAAATCGCATTCTGTCTTGTAAATAAGTTAAAAACCAGTTAGCAACAGTACCTCTAATTCCATAATGCTCCAGCTTTTCACTTAAGGTCAAAGGACTTCAGCAGGTCACAAAAAAATGCCAATGCGTGCCCTACGTTGCTCAATGTAGTGTAATACTTTCTTTGATAGTCTTGCAAAAGGAGGTAGTTATTTTTCTCAATATGAAGTATGGAGTTGTAATTTTTACCATTTTTAACGTTTCCTATGAATAATTTAATTCAGAGGCTTAAATAGGTAGTTACATTTCTAAACAGGGGCATTATTTTGTTTACCACACTGAAAAAAATTAGGGGTTACAGAAGTAAGTTTTCCTATAGGACAAAGTTTGGTTTGTTGGACGAACTGGAATACACCAATTGTTTCATTTGCTCTTTTGTCACGATGTTCAGGAATTGAACAAGCATTTTGTCTTCACCTACAATCTTTCCGAGAAAACTTTTTTCCGTCATTGTGTTGCTGCAAAGATGTTAGCGTAGAGCTCATTTGCAGACAGACAGATTCTGTGAGATCTGGCGAGTCGTACAGTAACAATGTCGCACAGACCCCTACGCATTACACAGTATTACGAAAGCTCCACGTCACCATGCCAACTGAGTATCCATTGGTTACCTAACAGACTTGAAAAAAATAGCCGTCGTATTAGAGAATAAGTCACATACTTGAAAATTTTTATATAAACAGGTGTGTACTTTATGGGTAGACTCGTATTACAATAATAAATAGAAGTTTGGCGTAGGGCTTTTATTTCATATGATAAGTAAGGTTATGAGTGCTGTGTTGTTGGCTTCATGAGGTAGGTAATAGATTTTTTTAAAGATGATCAGGTGCTGTATCTGTAATGTAATTATATTGAGGTGTGCGATTCCAATTCCAATGCCATTTCAAATTCCGATTCAAACTATTCAATGTAAGTTTAAGAAATGTAAGCTTTTTGTTTTAGGCTATTAGTCTATCACAAACTACCGTCTAACGTTGGTTAACCTGGTTTGTTTCAAGTCTTTCACATATTTTTCACGTCCCTATACCATTTTGTATATCTTTAATTGTCACAGCATTACACTTAAATATTTACAGAAAGTTAAAATTTGCGTAATCTGAACTAGAAAATTGTATTCGTGTGAAGAAATGTGGCAAACCTTATAATGTGTTCAGTTCTATTACTATTTATTATCGAGGAAGCTTACTTACAATATTGTAAGAATCAGAAATTAGCATGTGTAATGAGTTGTATTTGAACTTTTAATTCTTTCTTTCGATTATCCCATTTAATCCTATACAACATCTATTTTACAAAAATAGCATATCGGGGATCAACAATGAGAATTCCCGTTAAATTAAGCGCATATGCACGGTAAATATAGAACGCATTCGGCAATTTGACGAGGAGTGGCGGTGCCTTTGTTCGGCCTTTCGAGAGGATCTCAAAAATCAATTCAAAACGATAATCGTTAACCCTATCTTAAGGGCAAACAAATGAAGGCTAATGCCCGTACATCCCCTAATATTAGTATCGAAAAGAACCGTCTGACACATGAGGGGATGATCTGTGTACAGTATCATGTGTACGAAGTGCGGGGTTCATTGAAAACAGATTAACGGGGTTACGAGGCGGGTGGTGGTAATTTGATAATGCACTGGTCTCGCCCCCAGGGGAGCGGGTCCCGTCCCGCGGGGTAGCCTCGTGCCCTTTGATTTACACTAATTTTAAACATACCATCTGATCTAAACTAGTTAAAAATTAATCAGGAAATTTGCCATTAAGAGACTCTCTATGTTTTCGTTTTCGCCATTTCCTAACGTTCCAGTGTGTGTATGTATTTATGTATACATGTATAGGTAAGTTAAACTTTCTGAAAGGAAGTAGTTATGTCGAGTAATAAGTCTGGTAAAATGAATCCATATTTGCATGTTATAAAACCTGCTACCTATTTTTATTTTTGCTAAAAAGTAATGTGAAATCTCCAGCAATATTTGTTTGAACAATTAAGGAAATCATTTTTTGTTGAGATAATGATAAAACTTTATTGTTAGTCCAATACCATAAAGCTATTTACTTGTCATACAAAATAGCAAACACATATGGTGTATTTTAACCGAAATAATTCACCTAACTTTCTGCTCTTATAATAAATAATTATGTAAAAGAATTGCAAGGACTGTGGGCTGGTATCACTAATACACAGTATCGGGAAAATCCACACCGCACAAATTAA
>JARFOC010081974.1:0-14608 GCA_031763485.1 Osmoderma eremita
ATTATTAGTTTAGGTTATTTAGGTTTTTCTTAGTTTAGGTTTGTATTTGCTGCTATACAGGCGCCTTAGTTTAGTTTTTTTTAGCTTATTTTTATTTCAATTTGTCCTGACTGATTCTGTTGTCCTTGAACCCTTGAATCAATAAAAGTTACTATTACTACTGTTACTACTACTATTAATATTTTTTTACTATGTATATATAATTATTTACTTTGACCAAGCTGATATTTTTATAATCTAAAGTTAATAAATAAAATTCATATTCAAATTCATTGTACATGTTTGGTGGAGTCCCTGGAAAGCAGCTTACAAAAATATATGAAATTCTTCCTTTGTCTCCTGTTAGTCACAACTTATCGATTCAATATTTAGATTTCCTGCTCTTTTACTTTTTTTTTCGTAAACTATGCAAGTCATCATAAGCAATAAGAGGATAATGTTTAAAATCCATAAACTACTCGACTCGTCAATACACCATACGATCTGTATAGGAATGGCCATAATCCTACTACGACACGACACTATGCTAACACTACCCCAACACGACACTACTTGCATGGATTGGATTTATTAAGTTTGAGATTTCGTTCAAAGATTAAATAAAGAATACAATTTAGCTGAGTAGTATTAATATATCAAGTTTCGATTGAGTTCGCTTAGTTCCAGATTACAGCGTTAATTCAAATACCAATGGATCACACAATATTAATTTAATTGGACTAGTTTCAAGTAAATAGTATCAACGAAGCATTTATCGTATTAAGTTATCATTATTCAATGACTACGCGAATTGTTGCCTGAAATTTCTTAAATTTAATTTAAGTATTAATTCTCCAGTAGTTCTTCTTTGAGAAGAAAGTGTAGATCAATCATAGGATCTATTTTCCACTTTGCACTTAGTTCTTTCAAAGACTCATACTGATTTTGTGATTAAGATATACGATGTGTGTAAATTAAGTAATGAGACTGATATTTTTAAATATTTTTATTTGAATATAATTACAATTGAACGTTGTCTTCCTCCAAATAACTCCCTCGGGAAGCCACACAGCGTTGGAGACGGTTCTTCCATTCCTCATAGCAGTGCAGGAACTCGGATATTGGAATCGTCTTTAGCTGGTCGGTTACAACCGTTTGAATGTTTTCGAGTGTCCCAAAATGATATTCCTTCAGATGAATTTTCAATCTTCGGAAGAGGAAAAAGTCACAAGGACTCAAGCCAGGTGAATAAGGAGGCTGAGGAGCTACAAAAATACTTTTACTTGCCAAAAAACCGTTTATGGAAATTGCTGTGCGACAAGGCGCATTGTCATGATGCATGATCCAATCGTTCTTGATATTTGGTCTCACACGCATGACCCTTTTTCGGAGTTTTTCGAGAACCTCTCGGTAAAGACCGACAACCGACGATCTGAACGTATAAGATCGCGGATTTTGTCGATATTGCCATCGGTTCTTGCGGGTCTCATCTCCCATCTTCCTTCTGAAAATGCCTTAAACCACCGAAAAACCTGGGGTTTTGACAAAACACTGTCTCCGTAGGCCTGCTGATGTTTTGCAAAAGTTTCTGTTACACTTTGCCTAAGTCTGAAGCAAAACCAGGTAGCACACCGTTGCTCGAAATTAATGTCTTTCATTTATAGAATACATTACGAAAACCGCGTTCACGGAAAAAACAACAACGGACAACCAAATGACTTGATCGAGTTCAAATTTGCACTGAACGCGTACTAGAATGTCCGCTTGTCGCCCCTCTATGACCCGTGCTTCCCGTGTTGCCATAACAAACGCTACGTTGTCATTCTCATTACTTATTTTACAAACCCCGTAGAAGACATGTTTAAGCATGAGTGAATTTGCTAGTTGTTTTTACATATTTTGTCATTTCATAAATATCTTATTATTATTGCTTTTATTTTGTTTTTGGCACCCACTACATCCCCACGCATTGCTCAAACCGCTCGTAACACTAGCAGTATAAACGATGTGATTGTAGATAGTTCTACGTTCTTGACTTAATATATTCCAACATTACTTATTACCCTAAATGTCTACCAAACAGAATATTAGAAATTCCAATTGTTGTAACCATTATTATAATAAATATTAGGACAACTTACGCTTACGCAATTTAACTTACCTGCCTTGTTAATAAAACCGCTAACAGTATGTAAATATTTAGAATGAGTCCTAATATCGATATAAGTGTCAAAACCACTGTTAGTACAGTGGATGACATGTCCTCCGCCACTACGTTACGTCATCAAAGGGTGTGATCATTTTGTCTTCGCAAAGAGTGCCACCGATCTGTAACAAAGAAACCGAAAACATTATTGAGAAAAAGTGAAAATTAACGATACAAAGATTAATTTTCAACTAATGGATTCGATTTTTAGTGAAATTACTTAATGCAATTAACCCAAACGTTTGTATTCAGCTTACAATTAGTTAAGTTAATCGCATAATATGGCTTATAGTCATACAAACTTTAGGGACATTTACGGAAGAGGGCGCTTGTATTTACGCCTAAGTAGATTTCGCCAGTATCTTGATGAATAATAAATATCAAAGGGTCAAAGTACCAACATCCAACAGATGAATAAGGGGCATCCAATTATATTGTTAATTACAGGATTAAAACTATGTATAGTGAGCTTCACGATAAATTAAAATGACTTGTATAAATATATGAGGTTATAAAAATTATGGGAATGGGACTCTCTAAATACCGAAGTAAACACTGCAAGGTCGCATTAAGGTGAAATATTCTTAAGTCCGATTTTATAATAATGTCGTTTACATTAAAATTAATTAATCACTCCCGGTATAAAATGTTCATATGTACCACAAAACTTCAATAATTTCCTTACTAATTGTTAGTCAAAACAGCACCTGTAGCCACTTTTCAATTTTTCCTGCAATACGATTAGTGCTAATTAAAGTTATTTTAATTTATCGTGAAGCTCACTATACACTACTACGTTAAATTAGTAATTGATATGGTATTAGAGGCGTGTAGTAACATCTCTAAATGCCATTCGATAGTGATGAACACTATCGAATAAATACTATGGAATGTCATAGTAGAAATATATTTGAACAATCCCATAGTGTTTATGTTCATGTATTCATTCGCTACAAAATCATCCATTAGCACTATCGAATAGAAACTATCGAAACGTTCGTCCATTATCAGAACATTCATTGGATATTACGAATGGAAGCCATCGAAATACGCATTCGTTAGCGTTTATGAATAGAAATTATGGAAATGTGGAATATTAAAAACATAAGTTCCCTGGAATATTTCAATGTACGAGGGATGTGCGGTTACTAAGGTACGTTTGCGCGACACACCATCTACATCGCTCCGATCAGGTTGAAACTTGCACGCTTTTTAGATGTGCAATATACTGAATAGGTGGTTATTGTTATTGTCATATGTTCAGTACACCGTGTGCAGTGACAGCCGCACAATGTCAGTTCCGATCGAAAAATACTCCAAGTTTGAAGTGCTAGCGGTCATTCGATTTTTGCATAGGCATAATGAAACACCTACCGAAATTCATTTAAAAAAATACTGAAGACTTACGGAGAAGGCGTTATGAGTCGAAAACAAGTTAACGTTTGGTGTAAACAGTTCAAAAGTGGACGCTCAGCTACGAACGATGATCCCGAAGGTGTGCGAAAAATAACATCAGCAACGGATGAGAATCCAGACCTGGCTCCTTCTGATTTTCATTTGCTTGGGCCGTTAAAAGCTCATTTGTCGGGTTCAGTTTATTAGTGAGTCACTTGAACATCGTCAGCAGGTAGGTGTAATAGAAGAGGATTCAAGTTTTTACTTAGTGTATGTTTGATTTCTATAAATAAAGTAGTCTGCCTATAATTCACAAATGTACCTTAGTAACTGAACATCCCTCATACATGGGTTCCCTTCAAATTCGTTGATTATTGTAGACATAATCAACTGATAACCCAATTAAATAAGCTATTTAATAATGCTATCGACATGATTGACGAACAGATCAAAGAAATGAATAGTTTATATCGAAAAAAGGCAAATATTGGCCGTTGTCATTCACAATCTTACGCCTAGAGACTTGCGCTTGCTTGCTTCCGAGTTAGCTGTCTTTTTTGCGTCCAACCTATTAAAGTTTTCAATGCCACGATGATGCCATCGTGACTATTCTTGTATGTTTTTTTTTTTACTTTATGTTTTCGGCGCGGTTTAAGTGTAGTTCCTTAAACCTAAAGAGCATTTTTTCTAGAGCTTTATGTACTTTTATTAACCGACCCACTGTTTTTTCTTGTCGTATTTGGCCTGTTTCTCTCTATATCTTTCCTATGTGTACATGTATTGAGTTATTATAACATAAAATAATGGAACACGGTTTATTTATAAGTATTAATAGCACATTAAAGATTGCACAAGGACTGTTGGGTGATATGGATGATATGGATTACTCCTCTCGCAAAACAGATTCATTAATTCGGGACACCTGTTTTGTAAATACGTCAACCGCTTGATCCAATGAAATTCGGTTCATTCATACTATACAGCATGTTTATGTTATGTTATTGTATACATCATAACATAGTTTGTGCTATTTTTAGCTATAGATGGAAATCTGTGTGCTTAAACATGTTTAATACGAGAAAAATTTTTAATCATGCTTAATAGTTTAATATCGCGAAAACTATGTTGTCCGAAGTCTGAACGCAATAATTGGGGAAAGGGTTGAGGGATTGGTATTTCGGTATATTGGATGCTTAGAGCGCTTAGAATGTCGGGAATTTGTAAGATGCCCTTAGTAGATAGTATAGAGAACATATTAATACACATGCTAATATAAATATAAGGTCAATATCTTAGAAAAGCGTTTTAATATAAAAATTTTTTCGAAATATAATATCACTCTTATTAATAATAATAATATTATTTATTGGCAAAAATGGCCAAAGCCCAATAATACGACAAGAAAAATAACTAAAACTAAAAAGAATGAGCACACAAGTATAAACTTAACCTAAATTAACATATATCAGACAAAAGTGCTGGCAACAAATTATAACAAATTCATACAAATACTCCCAAATATAAGAAACAAGATAATTGTTGACAATCAATTAGTTAATTTTAAGTTTCAAATATATCACCCGGTTCTTGATTACCCAGCTTGGAAACGGTGTACACAGGGGGACGTCTCATAATGTTAGTCCTCGCGAACGGAACCATAAATGTGGAGTCATATCTCGCACTCAACCTTGGCACAATGAACGACACACGCTCGAGCAGGAAGGGGCAGTTGATATAGTTTCCCAGAAGATTCTTCAAAAATTTCCTGCAGATACCATCTCTCCTGGCGCTCAAAGGCAGCATACAGTGTCTCGACCCAAGTTCGGCTCGTGGGATGCCCATCTCTAGGTACGTATCGTCCAGTTTGTAAGAGAGGAATTTCAAAAATCCGCGGTGGATACGATCAAGTGGTAGGAAATCCGATGCATATAAGGGATGCCAAATAAGACAAGCATATTCTAATTTGCTCAAAACATAAGCAAAGTAGAGAGTCTTGAGTACGGCAGTATTCGTGAAATATTCGCATGATGAACCCAAGAGATTATAGGCATCAGAAGATATTTTTTGTATATGTGATTTAAAACTAAGACTGGAATCGAATAACACTCCTAGGTCTTTAAAATCAGATGCTGACATTAGCTTATTGTCGTTAATGTGATATGTGATATGTGGAAGAAACTCGTAGCGAACGTGAAAATTCTTTTAAAAGCTTTATTTACTTGACTTGTAAGCATGTATGTACTCCGACTTCTAGTGTAATTTTATCACACACCTGAGTGTCCGATCGATTTAAGAATTTGCACGCTTGCATATCTTCGAAGTCAACACAATATCCGCCTACTTTAACAGTTATAGTCATAGATTATTATTAAAATTAATCATTTTTAAGAACATTTTGAATGTGTTCAGATTGATGACACCAGATGTCGCTTCATCATATTTACCTATCTCGTCGTAGATGTCAAACTGGTGGGAATTATTGCTGTTATCGTTATGTGGTTCTATGCGTATATCGACTTTTCACAGATTTTATACATCGTTCTTTTTAGAAAGGTAGTAACAGAATAGGGCCTCTTATGTATAAGTATGTTCTAAAAAACTATTTGTATACAATACCAAATGGTAACCCTTTTCTTATATTCTTAAATACTGTTTCGACATGTAATATGTGTTGCATACATGGAAATGTAAATGTGTACATCAATTACTCTTACGCCCGGTTTCTGAAACGTAACAACAGTTATCTGTTCGATGTCTGGCCGTTTTACATGTAAAACGGCCAGATATCGAACAGATAACTGCTGTTTTTCGTTTCAGAAACCGGGTATTAATAGCATAAGATCATAAAACATGCACTTAAGAGGATAAAGGATAAAAGCCTTATATAAAACGTACTAAAAATAGATAAAATAAGTTGTTTTACTTAGACCTATTGGTTCACCCCACACTAAGAAAAAAAAACTTAAGCTCTAAAAACGGTTAAGAAAAAAAAAACATCTTTTTAGTACGTTTTCTTGTAAAACTTTTTTGATTTTTTCATTTCCAAAAATCTCATACTTTTTTCTAAATTAACAAACACACACTTGTTAAAAATCAAAATTTTTGCAATTGTGAAGATTTCAGAAATCACTGTTTTCTTTTAAACAAAAAATAACAGTAGGTATATCTGTTAAGTGGTAATTTGGTTCCTAGCACTATTTCCATCAAAACTTTCTTGAAAACAGAAATAAAAAAACCTTTACGGCTAGTGTTTATACATAAACAAACATTCCTTTTATGTTTATCTATCTCTATATTTTAATTATTATTAACTATTATTAAGGTGGTAAGGGTATTTTTTTATTTTTTATTAACTCTTACTGATGAATATCCCTTCCGCCTATTTCTGTACAAAGAAATGTAAAATATTATCTTTTCTAAGGGTTTAAAACCAAAATTGATATCCTCTGCCTTGGAATCATACGAAAATATGACTGATGTCTACAAATAAGCACCCAATATCGAGCCCAAATAGTTAATCTGCGACATCGTGTACAAATTCCACGCCAAAACACAAACTTGTGATCTCCTAATGGATAAATTAGAGATTTTGCCGGATTAAGTACATGGACAAAAGAACATACGTACTTCAGAATCTGATTGCATCTATAATGTTGTGTGAAGTATGTACATACATGATTTAGAAGCTGAAAAGATATCCAAATTGGTCGCAAGTCAGTACATCCAATTTAAAGAATATGATAATTCTCGATATAAATCTAAATAATGCGGATATGGTCGACGAAATATTTACTACAGGTTTGTTCCAACCGGACTCGCTGGCTGTCAGATGGACGTCACAGGCATGCGCATTGTGTAAGTATATTGCAATAAACACTTTTATGTCGTTCAAATTGTGCAATACGCATGCGTCTGACGTCCATCTGACAGTCATCGAGTGAAGATAGAACAAAGGCTAAATGTATCGATCGTTTTAGAGGGATTTTAAAATAATTAGCATTTATGGCAGCACAGCAATTATATTCCGTGGAGGTGGCACATGACAATATAGAAGATTAAACAACAACCGACTCAATTATAATCTTCAGAATCTAGCTCGAGACGTGAGTGACGGATTTTTCCTTTTCTTTCCATCTATTTCCTTTCCTCGTCATTTTTATTCTCTTATCTTTCGGGAGTTTCTCCTTTTTCGATTAATTTACAAATGTCCCTGCTAACACTTCTTCCTTCCAAGATTCCACCCACTCTTTTGGGCGCCAATTAAGCAATCTAATTATAATGATTATAATTTAGCATCGTTAACAACAACGAAACACATGCCTCTATAACATGCAATCAAGCAACGTTTATGCAAATGAATGTTTGCGGTGATTATGACGTCAACCGGCAAGCAATTTTTTCCTCGTGATTTACCCAATTGTAAACAGCAACCATGCATGTAAAGCCTTACCGTAATAGGATTTGGAAAAATGAACTTTTGGGCCGTTTAACCCACTTAATATGCGAATAAAAATCCCAACATAGACCTAGTGCAAACATTTTTGTAGCGCATTTTTTTTATTACAAAATCGTTTAGTTTATGTCACTAATCACTGCGTTGTAGTAGTTGCTCTGAATTCAGTTCAGGATTTTGGTGTAAAAGCATACTAACGGTGCGATGCAAAATATAAACCCGTACATTTTATCACATAAATTGGATAGCAGCAAGTGTATAAGCATAAAAATACCATTAGGTACATTTACCATTTTATTGAAATATTGCAAGCTATGTCAGCGTTACCCAGGCTATCGTTAAAAAACAATATCAGCATTAAAAATGAATAAAAGCAGCATCACTCAAGGCATCGGCAGTCAGTCGAATCCAACTCTTTGACGGCCGTCGCTGCAGTTATCGGATTGAACCTCCAAAACAAGAAAATTCAACGAGTTCTTTTAAAGTGTAAAAATAATTGTAAAATAAAATAAAATAAAACAGTTTTAAGAAAACTTTGTTGGGGTTCGGCGCAAGCATACACCAAAAGGTCGTTTATAATATCGTCCAAATGTTTACTATCAAATTTTAATCCAGCTGCATCATTCAGTTTGTGTCTGACAGTCATTAAAACCGAATAACTTTTGCCGTTTTATAAAAATAAATAAAATCCAACATCGTGCAGTGATTAAATTTCTGTTTTTACAAAAGAAAACGAACGATGAGACCAGTCATATTTATGGGGTCTCGATACCTTCGATATCCAATAAAATATTGGGCAGCTGCATTTGATGATAAGCGCCCAGGGTGTTCAAAAGACGTAAACACACCAGAAATGGTTGATAAAATCAATGGAGTGATAACCAATGATTAATGGCGAGATATCCGAAGTTGCGGGCATCTCAACCGGATTTTGCAAGAATAATAATTGGAATCTACGAAGGAAGATAATGTTAGACGTCGCACTCTGGGAGATTTGCACCACACAGAACACCACTTAAATAACAGTGTTATTCAAGGGGTGTTCTGTGTGGTACAAATCACCTAGAGTACGACGGCTAACATTATCTTCCTTCGTAGATTCTGCTGAGGATGGCTACTCAGTTGCCAAAATACGTATCCGGAGTTCTTCACTCATCGAGGTGGTGAGGGTATTTTGTATTTTTTATTTTTACTATTTTAAGCCACCTATCCTATTATTTGTATTTTATATGAATAATTGGGAATGAGGAAGTCATTGCCAATTATCAGTGGCATGTAGGTGCAAACAAACGCAATCGTCTGATTATTACGGAGGAGTGTTTAACGATGTTCAACTGCGATAAGTCGTTTATAACCGTGGACGATCCATCACAACACACCAGAGATCAAGGTACAATCGAAACAGAGGACTGCACTTGGTGAATCGAAACCGAAGAAGGTTAAGGCGGTTCTGTCGGCCAACAAGATCATGGCCACAGTGTTTTGAGCAGCGCGCGATATCATTCTGTTCAAATGGTTTTATATTGCAAGATGAAAACAATGTACTCCTGTTTTATGTCAAGATAGAAAAAAATCGTGGCAAAAGTTCAGTTGGTTCATGAACTAAATGAAAATGACCACGACAGACGACTTGAATTTTGCGAGATACCCACGAATTTGTGCAATAACGATCAACAGATTTCAAAACGAATTGTATTTTCGGAAGAGGCAACGTTTTGTCTCAATGCAGGTGTAAATAAGCAAAACTGTCGGTATTGGGATACTGATAATGCCCGCTGGATAATAGAATGTCATACCCAATATTCTCAAAAAGTTAATGTTTGTGCCGGCATTGTTGAAAACAAGATTTTGATGCACTCTTTCTTCGATGGGAACTTAAACGGCGACAGATATTTAGAATTTTTAGAATATGACCTAGTACAATGTCTTGCCACTTTATACCCCGACCCAGATGATCCTGGCACACCAAACGGTTTCTTATGGTATCAGCAAGATGGAGCTCCGGGCCAAGACTTAAAGAATAGGATAAGAATCAAAATGAGATTGATAGAACCTAACATAGTTAATAACGTTTTGCAGGAATTTCAATATCGTCTCGGATACTGACAGGAAGTCGGTTGTGGTCATTTTCAACATTTAATAAAATAATTTTCATTATTTATTGGTAGGTAATTCAATTTACTGTCTCCATACAGTTGTATTTGACTTACAACAACAGAATCTCTTGGTATGTTGTGGAAAACGACATTCATATTATTAAATTTGTTGTTCTAACAAGGCTTACTAATGCAATTTGCACCTCAACTCATCTCGAAATAACCAAATCGAAGGGCATACTATATAACCTGCAAATATTTTTTGACCATCAATTAAAATGCAACAACTAAGGCGACAGATTTAATTAACATGTCGTGATTAAGCTTTTTTACCTAACATTTTAAACAATAAATGGTCCTAGAATTAACACGGTCGCTACGTGCCCTATCTTTTCCAAACTATAATTTCTACTGGTAAGTGTAAATTGCCTTCTAAACTAAGCCAACATAAAAATAAAACCTACCAAAATACTATTTCTCCGTCGCCCAGCTATGTTGTTTACCTTATTTATTGCTTTTTCTTATAAGTTCTCTTGTGTATGCCGTTCTGGGAATTGCTCTTCGATAAACCACAAGCCAATGTACAAACTTTTCTTTCAATATTGATACCAAATTTAATTCGCAGAAGAAAAATATTTACAAATATGGTTACTGGGGGTAAGTAAAAACAATTTAATTTTGATTTTTGAAATCTTATTTATCTTTTGTTTAACAATAGCAAATAAGAGCGTTTATTGACAATACTTATAAGAATGGGAATAATTTCTTTGAAGTGAGTATAGTTGCCTACATGTTCAGGCGCGAAAAAGCCCGGATATTTTTTGCGTTAGCAACAATTCCACTGAATGAGTAATTTTGGTGTAAATTTCATTAGCGCATTATCTGCAAACAAAAACCTCAATTAATACCTCAATTAATTACGTGAAAGATAAGTCAATTACATTTGGTAAATGAATTTATTTTACAAAGTTTACAGTTGCTAAATATTTAAATAGAATAACACTTAAAATACATTAAAAACATGAAAAAATCACATATTGCATTAACAATTTTATATATTTACAGAACCCAGTTGCAATTTAATATGTTCAAACGTGGAAGGCATAAATACTTGTGCTTGTTTATAATCTTCGTAACATGCTAACGTCATTCTATATTTTTCTAATTTATTATTCCCATTTTGCACCATTTTTTCGATACTTTCACAACATTTACTTCTCAGATCCTTAATTTTCCATTTCAGTTCCTCATACAGGTCGTGTTTGTCGATATTTTCAACTTCCTCGTTGCTATTGTCGCAAATCAAGTTATTATTTTCGATGTACTTGTTATTGGACCGTGAACCGTTGGATATCTGGAGATTTCTCAAATTTATCATGTTCTCAACGCACTCTTCTAGTTCTGCTATCTTAATGTAAGCTTTAACAACACACTTTACCAAAGGATTTCCCAGTATACTAAGCAACAAGTCGTTCTCGCTTTTCTCTTTCGTAAGTTTGTCCATCACAGCCGACATCTTCTCTTCGTGTTCCACATTCTTATTGTCAAGAAGTTCTTCGATTTTCTCGAAGGATATCTTGTATTCCTCCAGGAGTTCTTGAGCTTGCAAATATTCATGTTCCATAGAAATGAATTTGAGCTCGTGCTTCCTAATCGTATCTCGTTGCTGTTCCGCGAATGATTTTAAGTGTGTTAGTTCAATATCGACTTGCTGCTTATCGGAGCTTACCCTTTTGAGGTGATCTTCGAATTGCTTCAATGTCTCCTCTAACCTTTCATGTTTTTCTTTCAAATTTTCAATTATCTCCAGATATTCGTTGATTTTATTTTGATGACTTTTATTTTCTTCATTCAAACGATGCTTCTCGTGATTAGCTTCGTTTAATTTATATCTCACCTCCTCGTATTTAGTCTCTGTTGCTTCGATGTCTTTTTCGATGCTGACATGTTCCAGTTGTAGATGATAATAACCATCCCATAATCTTCGATTTTCTTCTATAATGCCATCGTTGTCTATAATTTGGTTCTTATCGCAATTGCAAGGTTTGGTCTTGGCATCGACTAGCTTTTTCGTCAAATCACCTACTTCGACAGTTTTCTCCTTTAAATCCTTCGTTTTCTTTTTTAAAGTAACTTGCATACGTTTAATCAAATTCTTTGCAGCTTCGTATTTGAAAGCTACGTCGCAATTGCTTTTCTTGGAGGTGTATTCACAATTGCTTTCGTCGCAAGTCGATAGGTGTTCATATAAGTCCGCGTCGTGATCTTTGAGGCGTTGCAATTTGATGTCCTCATCGTGGATGGCTTGTTCAACCCTCATCTTTTCCAAAAGATTAATTTCGATTGTCATCTTACGCACGGTATTTTTAAAAGAATTTAATTCCTTTTGTGTTTTTTGGATATGTTTCTTGCTACTATCCAAATTTTGTGTTAATTCTGCAATTTTTGATTCGCATGATTTCAGTTGGTTGTCGATTGTCTTGTTTTTGGCTGATAGGTGCTCGTTATCTCTGATGAGCTCTTTGTAGTGCAGTTTCTTCAATTTACATTTCTCGTGCACCATTTGGGTTTGTTTGATGATGTCTTTACATCGCCTCCTTAACGTTTCCTTCTCGGAATTAGCCGATTTTAACTCGTCTAAGGTCGTGTTGAATTTCTGTTTGCAAATTGCTAATTCATCTTTGAGCTCGCCTTCGTCCGCGACTTCGATTTGTTTGGACACCATAAACTCTACGAATTGATAAATACCTTCCAAATTCAATAAACTTTTCTGGTATGCTTCGGTGTCTTTTTCTTTTTCGGCTATAGCCGGCATGGCGTATACGAAACTTTGGTTGGAAACTTCGCAAAATTTAAAAACTTCGCAAGTTCTGGTGTATAAGTTGAGTAAATAATCTTCGACCATTAATAAACGCTTTCTAACGTCCTTATCGATCATTATGTTCTTCACCTTGTCCCATTTAAACTCCTTCAAACTATTCTCTATTTGGAACTTCATCACAAAACGCACGTGGTGTAAACAATGTTCCGAAACAAAAACAAGAGACTAACGAGCACCTTATTTCCCAGGAATCGTCACAAAACTGTCTCTGTTCATATATTCCGTATTTATCTTATCGGAATCACGTACGCAAATCGATAAGGTTCACCCACTATACTCGATAAATTGCGAAAACAATATGTATGTAACTTGGTGATGATGTGTTTTTGTTTATACTGCCTGGATTTTTGTACACATACACGACTCGACACTCAATACATGCGAACATACATCTGTCACTCGCGAACATTGCGCTTTTTGTGAAGTCAGTGCCTACTCTCAAGTCGCGACGTACCACTAAGTTCTCGTTATTACACAGTCGCTAATCAATGGAGAAGAGATCACATAAGTTTGAATACATATGATGTTAGCAAGTTTTATGTAATATTTATTGTATTTAAAGCGGACGTGCCTTGGCCGTGGTACCGAGGATAATGGAAAAAACAGTTCCCGCATAAATTTCTTTATTTACGATTGGTAATTACGCGTTACGGTTGGAAAATGCAAGTCACATTAATGGAATAGAATTTTCCGTTTTTTAATATTAACTAAATTACATATTTAATGTCGCATTATGCAATAAAGTAAAGAGAGTAGGTAAAATATGAAAAAAATATTTTGTTATATGTACATATACAGGTGTTTACGGTCTTGTGATTTTATTTTCAAGGGGTGATTAAACATCTTAAAATAAGATCATTAACGTAATAATATCTTAACAAAGTTGTATAATAAGAGAGATATTAATGTTGGAATAGTACTTTTTATTTCTTTTAAAGTGATTATCAAGTATATTCATTTAAACAGTTCTGTTTGTTCTTCCACTTCACACTGGTTGTTCAACGTTATCGCCGTGTTGTTGAACGCAAAGTCTCACTCCACGTACCCATCAATTGGCATAATTTACAAGGCCTTGGTGTTGCCGTCGAATTGTCGCCGCAGCTGCCTCAACGCGGTTACGAAGATCATCTAAATCAATTAGGTCGTTGGTGTATACCATGGTCCTCATAACGCCCAATAAGTAGAAATCAAGGGGGTTAAGTTCGGGTGACCGAGGAGGCCATGGCATAGGGCCACCTCGACCAATCCACTTATTTTCAAACACATTATCTAAATGTTGGCGAACTAAACGATTAAAATGCCGCGGTGCGCCATCGCGAAGAAACCACATTTGTCGACGTACATTCAAAGGAATTTCTTCCAATAGTTGCATCAAATGATTTTGCAACAACACAAATTGGCCAATTGTCCGTTGACCAGTACGGCCCAAACGTTTATCGAAAATCTATGCTGGAAATCATTACGATGAACAGCATGAGTCCAAATATGAGTATTACGACAGTTATTTATGCTAGCTTCTTGCAAGAATTGGATTGATTTGGCGTTTACTTGATGAAGATCCATATTATGTAAATAAAACACTTGAAACAGTAGAAATC
>JARFOC010081985.1:0-14606 GCA_031763485.1 Osmoderma eremita
TTTTTTAAATATATTTTTTATATACTTCATTTTTTGAACGTACGTGCCGGCTATTGGCAGAAATCTTCTTTCTTTGAGTTTTAATGATCATTATTCTCTGCTAGATAGTTTTTTTTTTCATCTTTAGATTGTTATAGAAAGAATGTAGATAAGGCGGCATATACGCTAACAAATCTTGCAGGTTATTGAACTTGGCGGTTTCTATCTCCCTGCCTCATGAAAACAATAGTGAAATATTTCCTAGAAACGTATCAACATTACGCCTTTTGATATTGATGTGTTTAAAAGGAACATCAATATTATTCGATTCCTAATAATAACTTTTGTTCGGCTCATTCAAAGTATAATGCAACCATCGTATCCTTAGCTAGTTAACTGCCTCACACTCAACAGCTTTTTTACGATTTTGAAATATTTTCTTTCTAATGGTAGAGTTGTAATGAAATCTGTGCTATTCATCATAACAATGTGGAAGGGATTTTGTGTGCTTGCAGTCCTAATGACGCCAACCCAATCATCAGGTACGTAAATATCGTTGAATTTCTTCTTGTTCTTTTCAATGACACCGAAGTCTCTATCAGACGCCAAATACGAATGTCCTGAGACTAAGAATTTGTGATCGATTTGATGAACTTTAGAGATTTCATTTCATATGAGGTAAATGTAGATGAGCGCCATTTTAATATTTCTATTCTGCCCGCCGCACAGTGATCCAGAATAGCATGTTTGCGATTAAAAACTGTAACTTCTTGTAGAATAGGAATTTTGAAACGATTTTTTCAGGAAAATGTAATCAACTATAAAGGATTTCATCCATATAAAAGAAAAAAGCATTGAGCCGAAAATGAGGCGGTAATCGTGAGCGAAAATATCAGGCATTAATTCAAAAAATTAAAAAAACATATTTTTCTGCAATTTATATTGCGTATAATAACTATTTTATTATTAAAACTTTAATTGTATTATTTACTACATCTTTTACACGTAATCTTAATTTAAAATTGATTTACAAAGTATGAAATTCAATTATTTCATGTGTATTTTCTCAGGAAGTAGCAAAAAGTAGCAGCTGAAACTTATAGGGAGGCTTGTATAGACTACCGGGGTTATGTATACTAAATATGAACTTGTAGCTACTTGTTGATAAATAATAACAATCGCTCTGGACCACTGTGCGCCGCACTTGGCCACTAGGGTAATACAGAGGGTAATACAGTAAGACGCGTTTGTTGAGCCACTATTGCAATAACGATTATTAAAGAAACGTGTACGCAAGACTAACATAATTCCGTCATTTGCCGAACCTATGAACAATTAATCATAGGCTACCACTGCACAATAAAGATTCATATCAAAGCATGCAGTCTGCGCTATTAACTGCATTAGGTATTTTTTTGAGTTAGGCCACTCTCGCACTATGCGCCTCAAATGTGACAGCTTATCCCCTGAAGCTGGTTGTTGTTATTATTTAAACCCAATATGTTTTTTACAATGTCCGGTACAATCTCTTTACCACTTCTTTTCCAAAGTATCGTATTAAACTTATAATTTCATAGAGAGAAATGCAAGGAGAATAGCTGCAATCAATAAAATCAAGCGAATGATACCTATGAGCGTATATTCATTTATGTATTTTGTTGGTTGTGTCGAGATTGCGTAATACTTATTCATTAGTCATATTTTGCCTGCAATTTCTGTGTTATTTCATATTGTGCTCGTCCATCGATCACACAGACCGATTGACGATTTGTTCTGTGTTTATTTATGCATATTTTACCGTTATATGTCCGGCTTATTGTTGAAGATACCTAAAGTACCTCAAGCCGACACTTTTGTAAGTTGACCTTGACGAATTTCGGACAATATACCACTATTGTTTTACTGTCAGCCTTGATCCTTTAGTTTCGTTGAATTACCTCTTACTTCTCCCATAACAACTGGTTCTTTTCCTCGCTTATGGACCCGAATCCAGTACTGTAAGAAAGCAGGTGGCGCCACCCTTCTACCGTACCGATTAGATGAAGTTACCTACGGCCATCTCCCGGCAAAGCTAATAGTTAGCCAGCACTTCTGCACAGAAACTTCGATGTAAGTAACGTAATTTGCACGACGAAATTCTCCTTAACGAACAAATTGGCGACGTAGGTTTATTTGTTTCCCGAAACTATTACCATCTTCTTTTATTTTTGAAACAAAAACATTACATCGTGCTTGCATAATAAGCTTCCTTTTATCAAGTATAAGTTTTAATTTACCTAGAAAGAGAATCATCGGTATTTGTCGCCAACTAAAGCGCCGTAAAACGGTCCTGTTGAAGGGGATAGAGTGGAACATATAATTGAAATCGAAGGCATCCCGTGCAACGTAAAGTTCACGCAATATTTTCCGGATGTCTAAATAAAAGAGGTTCTCCCTCATATAATTCTGCTTTTAGTATTTTCATTTCGATTTAATAAAAGGTTACATTCGTTCTTTTTCGTAAAGTCATACACAAAACAAAAATAAATTTCACATCGCCTGTAATTAAGATACACACATACCCAAAACCACTAAGCGGACGGTTAGAGATCGTTTTCGGCCCATTCATTATGAAATATGTAAAACACGAATGGGTTTTAGCATTAATTCCGGTCGGAAAGGTACGATGTTTCCGTCGAAAGTGCAAAATCGACATAAATTTATAACTCCCCCGATGGGTTTAACCAATTTAGAACGGCACGAGGTGGGAAAGGTTTTGCGATAAAGTTAATTTTAATTGCGTATTCTGAAACTCGAGAAGTTATCGCCACTGATGTTCCCGTTTGTGTAAATTATAGCCAGATACGGGAACCTAAGGAATTAAATTACAGATTTTGAATATGTTTTGCAATTATTGTACCAAAGTTTTTGTAAAAGTATTGGGTTATCTACAACTATCTAAATGCAAAGAGAGATGTCCCGCGGAGTAGTGTGCTTGGGACATTAACTTATATTTTATATATCACCGACTTTCAACTGGCAAACTCTGTAGTGTTCGCGGATGATACATTTTTCCTTGTTGCAAGCAGAAACTCCAAAGAAGCATGTGAATGTATGAATAGAATGAATAGTATCTGTAAACAGTTACTTCTCCAAAAGTAATGCACGGTGTGTGTAATAAAAGGTATAATGACAGAAGAGAATAACATAGAGCATACTCGTAACCCACTGCATTAGATTTAATTGTATTAATTATGTCGTTAATTACATTATTATCAACCAAAGCAAAAGAGAAGCAGCCTACTGTAAGAATTTTTTGAAAGCGCTATGGGACTATTGGCGTTACCACTAGGTATAGCACTAGGAAAATACTGATTTAACATCGAGGGGTTTACTAAAGCAGGGGGAATAAACCTTAAGCGATTCCATAAAGTCTTTGTACAGTCCGACCGTGTCATGTATTCGAAATATGCCCTATTTTTGAGCTCTAAAGTTTTGATTACTAGGTTTCTGAAAGATTTGTAATAGTTCCAACAATTTGTGAGGTATCACTAAAGCGTGAAGTTTTGTATTCTCTCAGTACTATTTTGTTTTAAAATAATAGAAGCAGGAATCATTCAAAGCATTGTCAAATATACAAAATGTGTATCGAATCCAAGCAAAGTACTACCTCATATGCTCGAGAAAGAGATTGCCAAGTTACTTGTTACTAGTTGAGATCTCGGCTTTGATCGGAATTCTTTTCCTATTCGGTACTAAAAAAGGATCTTACACCAATGTTATAGAATTATAGAACAGCGATGGAACTAGAATACAGATACTAAGGTCAGTAATGAGTTATAAGCGGTTCTTGTTTATCGTAATCATATAATGTCTTCGCTTTGACGACAAGTTAACACGAAGTGACAGAAAAAAACGCCGACAAGTTAGCACCGATTAGAGTAATATTGGATTCATGTGTGAATAATTGTGAGACCAGTTATAGCGTCAACGAGTACGTTACTATCGATGCAATGCTGCATCCGTTCAGAGGCCGCTCTAGTTTCATACAATACATACCCGGCAAATCGGCTAGATATGGTATAAAAATGTTTGAATTGTGCGACCCAAAAACTTTTTACATCAATAATTTAGAAGTTTATTGTGGACAGCAACCTAGTGGACCCAAGAAGGTGTCTAATTCCCCAATTGATATTGTGAAACGACTAGCTGTACCAATTGAAAATTCAAGTAGAAATTTGACTACAGACAATTGGTACAGCAGTTTGTCTCTAGCGAAGTATCTTTTGGATAGGTAACATTTATTGGGACAATTCGAAAAAATAAATGCGAGGTGCCTCCGGAATTTCTACCAAATAAAACCCGGGGGTTTAATTGAAATTGAAATTTTAAATTTAAAAACTATTTTTGACGATCACATATTGATAGTTACACATTAAACTTGCTCTAGCGGACAAGACTATACTTCGACACTGGAGAACGCAATGTATTTATGCAAATATTTTGAAGTATTTAGTTTAGTTTTTTGTAGTTAGAGAAAACAGTATCTGTTTGTGTTGATGTGTCTTAAGATGTTTAATATGAAAACAAGGACGGATATATTCACATACGGGTGTCTACAAAAGTCAGGTTTCCACTCAATTTAATATTATTTGAATTTTAACTATATTTGCCCGTCCGAAAAACAAACGAGCATGCATATCAATTATTAATTAGCCATAAGAGGTAGTCTGAACAATACAAAACTAATAAAAAATTAATACAATCAGAAAGACTTCAACGTATGTGTATTAATTAGTATGTTTAATGAATTTTGTTTTTGACTTTCATGAAATATGTAAGTATATCATTATATATGTAATCCTTAAAACTTTTGGTTGCAAGTATGCTGTGTACTTTGTACACGGCGCGCCTGGTTATTTAATAAAAATAAGTGCGCCCGCCAGAATGTTAATATAAAGAGCCTTTGGGTTATTCACATGGTATTAAAATATCATTTTTTATTAGCGCATACTCAAAGCTTTTATTAATTTTGACTCATTAGCTAACTAATTTTGTTGTGAAATTATATATTTGGGCATATCTATTATCAAATATCGTCCACAATAATGTCTACATGTAGCTAATAGTACCTAAAATTTACTAAAGAGATAAATAATTTAGTTATGTAACCTAAATTACGGATATTCTATCACATACACTTCCTTCTACCTAACGAGGTTACGTTGCGCAAGCACTCGAGATGTTTCTATAGCAACATCAATTTCGTATAGAAATCGGGAAAATATATCTGAATATATGAAACGTCCTTAGGATATTATTACTGATAATAGGCCTTAATTTAGAATGTTATTAAAAAAAAAAGAAACGAATAAATATAGTAGTATACACTTCTATAGACAGGTGGCATTGGTTCGTAATTAAATGCTTCGATTTCTAATCTCACTATTACAGCAAGCGTGAACTTCACCCCACTTTGTAAATATCCGGATTGATTCCGGTTCTCTTGAAATTGAGATCACTCAAACCGCTTTCTATGTTTGTATTTGTCTCCCGCGAGCCACTTGCACGTTTGTCAATTGTATATTGCATTGGAGAAATTATCATCATCAGCAGAAATGCGAAATCGGTGTTAGTACGATCGTGACGGGACAATTTAACTGCCAACGTACGAGGTGTATAAATTAAGTAATGAGACTGATATTTTTAAATATTTTTATTTGAATGTAATTACAATTGAACGTTGCATCCCTCAAATAACTCCCTTGGGAATCCACACAGCGTTGGAAACGGTTCTTCCATTCCTCATAGCAATGCTGGAACTCGGATATTGGAATCGCCTTTAGCTGGTCGGTTACAGCCGTTTGAATGTTTTCGAGTGTCCCAAAATGATTTCCCTTCAGATGCATTTTCAAGGAAGAGGAAAAGTCACAAGGACTCAAGTTAGGTGAATAGGGAGGCTGAGGAGCCACACAAATATTTTTACTGGCCAAGAAATCGTTTATAGAAATTGCTCTTTGTGACGATTGCCTGGCTATCAAAGAAACAAATCAGCATGCTCTTGATCTTTGATTTGCTCATTCTCGCTTTCTTGGGTTTTCAAAGAGCCTGAAGTGTGCCATTCCATGTTCTGGCGTTTTGTTTCCGGGTCATAATCGAACACCCAACTTTCAACACCATTAATGACACGTGCCAAAAAAATTTCATTATTTCCAATCGATTCCAAAAAGTCAATACACCTTTTTCTCCTGATGTCCTTTTGTCTCTGTAAAAGGTTCTTGGAGCCATTTTCGAGCAGATCTTTCTCATTCCCAATTCATTTGTCAAAACTTGAAGAACGGTGGTGTTAGACAAATTCAACTGTTCCCCGATCATTCTGACCGTCAATCGACAGTCTGAACGCACAAGATCGCGGATTTTGTCGACATTGCCGTCGGTTCTTGCCGTTGAAGTCCTTCCACGGCGTAGCTCATTTCCCATCGACCCTCTTCCTTTTGAAAATGCCTTAAACCACCGAAAAACCTGGGTTTTTGACAAAACATTGTCTCCGTAGGCCTGCTGAAGTTTTGCAAAGGTTTCTATTGCACTTTGCCCAAGTCTGATGCACAACCTTATAGCACACCGTTGCTCGAGATTAATGTCTTTCATTTGTAGAACGCACTACAAAACCAAATGACTTGATCGAGTTCAAACTTGCATTGAACGCGTATTACAATGTCCTCTTGTCGCCCCTCCATGCCCCTGCTTCCCGCGTTGCCATATCAAACACTACGATGTCAGTCTCATTACTTAATTTACACACCTCGTAAGTGCTTACATGAACTATACGTTATAATGACTATGTATTCTACTAGCATACGCAAGTGTTGGAAATCAGGCGAAATTACTAGCAGTATCAGATTCAATTAATTGATACGCAGACGTTTACTAACATAAGGCAGACTTTTAGGGCCGTTAACGTTCATAGGATTATGTTAAACGCTTACTTTCTAGGTTTAATATCCATAAATTATGCCATTGCACGCACACTAAACGAGAACGATTAAACTTGTTCCTACCTACACTTACATATTTCTAGATTGCTTTTCAAAGAAAATTGCAGATTATTATACAAGCTATTCTCCAAATATTTCATAATATTTAAGTCTTACATAAGAAATAGACACGTTCAAGTTTCGAACATCAATAACTACACTAAAACCTATCAACTCAGGCGTACAAGGGAACATTCTAGGACTCTTGTTGTATCTTCTCTATACATCTGATTTACCTTCCACTTTGGGTATCACCCTAACAACTTTTGCCGATGATACCGCTATCCTAACTTTACCTAGGAATCCTCAGAAAACTTCACAAACTCTGGCTTAAAAAGGTGGCATATTAAGGTCAACGAAAATAAATAAAATCAGTCATCATCAATCTTTACTAGAATGCGTAAGCCATGCAACGCGGTTAGTTTAAACGGCCTTTAAAATATTTGATATTAACTGGGACAGAAGGTTCATTTGGAAAATGCGCACCTCCAATGAACGACAGCAATTTCGGCTGCAGCTCAACCAGTTCCAATGGTTCTTGGGGAGAAAATCTCAATTTTTACTTGAGAATAATCTCCTCGTCTTAAGTGTTTGTGGGTCTTCCTAAATATGTTTTCAATGAGGGGATACTTCGAGATCTGTAGATAAATTGGACGCCTTTTTGCAGAGAGGAACCAACCCATAAATTATGAAATTTGCAGATTGTGTGTAATATTGTATTAGAAGGCATAAACTTTACTGCAAAAAATATCCCTACACCAATATAGTAGCTAGTATAACAATCTTCGGCGTAAAACAATTACCTACAAACTTTTTTTTCTAACTTATCGTCATGGCTATTTAATTAATAGCCCTATTGGTATTAACACTATGGGAAATATTCGTAAAGAAAGTGCCAGTTTTCTTTGTTGACCGCATCCTCATCTTTATACAGGACATTGTTTTAGAAGGTCCAGTGCTACACATATAGGAAACAATGGAGGTGATATTATGACCATAAAACGATTAGGTGGTTGGAAAAGCTTTGCTGTTGCTGAAAACTACGTCGCCTCTTCCATAAAAAATAAGATTGATGTCGGAAATATGTTGCCACAGAAAAAAGAACGTTAATTTGCTTGGATCTTCTGAGAATGGTTCACAGTTTGATTGTGACTTTTACCCGAAAAGAAACAATATCACTATCACAGAGAATGATAATATTCAACAGACTCTACTGCACATGGTATTACTATCAATTCAAAAGATAATTCAAATGTAAATATAAATGTATATAATAATTGCTCATTTCCAAAGATTAATTAAAATATCAAATCTGAGAGTGTTACTTTCTCTTTGAAATAAACTATTTACCATTGTTTTGCAAATACAGGTAACTATAATAAATTTTGTTAATTTAACTATAACCTTAAAATGTCACACTGATCTTTCCATTATTGTCGCAATGTCACCAACTTAAAATAAATCCGCTAAATGTCCCATTTCTAATACGCAACTAGTGCTGTAATAGACCTTATTACAGTACTAGTGAAATAAAAGGTATGGTTACAGTACTAAATGCGAAAAATATTAATTGATATTTTTCTTCAACGAAATAGTGCAGTATCTAAAAAGTTATTCGCCAAAAGAAGTAATCACTAAAACGGATCACAAACATTTTTACAGGCAGTTTTTACTACTTTACCTATTCGTTATGGCTTATCCAGCGAAACACCTTTTTTAGTTTAAAGGCCCATATTTTATGGTGCCTTCTGCATGTTATGCAGTGTCTCTGGAGCATCTATCATTTCGGAGTTATGGGTACTCTGAAAGAAAATTTATACCACCATAATATATGCGTTACTGGTTTAGTACATTTCCTGATCTTTAAACAGCAAATATATCACGCAGAGAGGTTATAAAATTTAAATTATGTCTTGGACGTGCCAGATACACCAAGAATAATTGCTATAATCATTAATTATGGTTAATTAAAGGAGTAGTGGGAAAGGAGTTAGTGTAATCCAAGAGGTATTGTACATGTGTGCTCTTGGAAATTTCTTAAGAAAATGAGAGTTATAATTTTAAATAGGAAGGCGTCAAGGTTTTTGAAAAATTATTGTAGATAATAAAAAAAATATATAGCAAAACAGTGAATTAATATAAATCTTTTTAACGTATTGTAACAAATACCTTTATGCATTAATAAGTTTTTATTGAGTTTACATTTACAACTTCAGAAAATCGGTGTATGGCATATCATCGCCTTTAGTCTTGACTCAAAACGAAAGAGACAGAATTCGTAAACAAGAATTCTGGATATACTACGCCAGTATATTATACATCCATTAGATTCTTTGCTCATTCACGTGCCATTTCTACCAGAATTATATGATATACAAATAAAAATTATCGATTTTATAATTTTTTACCATCAGTACCAGCTGAAAGAATATTTTCTAAATCAGGTTATAGCTTTGGCCGCGGCCCATGTCGTACTCGTGTCGCGGGCCTCGAAGCCACACTGTTACGGGACACCTACGCATGTGTGTAAGTACAAAACACGTGGTGAATTGATTAGTTTGCTCGTGTTTTCATTTGTGTTGATGAGTACATGAATGAATGAAAAATAAGTATTGACTGCAGGAAATAATCAAAACATCGGTGTATGGTGTCGGTATTTTTCTCGGTAGTGTAAAAAGAAACATGGATCTTTTGTAAAAAGTCTAAATTACTGTGTGTATATGTATAAAGAATTTTCTTAGAATGCTTTTTGGCTTATTTTTTATATTAGCACGTGCGGATGATTCATCAATGATAGACGATGCATTTAAATTTTCATTTACAACAGTTGTGTTCATATAACAATATAATGCGTGCTCGCAACTAAGTGGCACGAGTTCAAAACTCGTAGGACAAAATTCGTCGACCCGTTGTCGTTGATGAGACACGTACGCGCCCCGTACGCGTCTGGCGCTCGCAACGTCCATGTGTGGCCTAACGCATTTAAATCTATGTTATTGTGAGTTAATGCTAGTCTCGTGCGAGCATCGTGTCGTCCTCGTCCAGTATATGTGTGGCTAGAGCTTAAGGGATTAACGATTTCATAATGGAAAGTCAGCAATTGCAATAAATTTTGATATACATGTCAAACTATGTCAGATTGCATGATCTTAGGGTTATATCATGTAGCATATCATGTGTCTAAAAGAAAGCAACACACAAAATGCATACACGTAAGCAGTCTGATACCTTTATAGTTTACTTGGGGTAAATAAGAAACATGTCCATGCAGTTTCCTTAGTTCATTAATGTTAATTACATTCCTCCCTCTTTATGTTTATGGTCTCTTATGTAGTTAACACTCCTCAACATCAAGTTCGTATTTTATATAACATCTGCATGATATTATTTAGGTGTGCCAGTAGTAAAATGTTTTTAACTACACTTTTACGGTTATGCTTATGCATACTTCAGCAGTTTTTACAACGTCTTCAAAACTTTTATAAGAAGGAAGCTATAATTTCAGGAAATATTCCTACAGTTACGTCGTGTTGAAAAATATAGATGGATTGCAAGATATTCTAAAAAGCTAGCTTACCATGGTTAAAGACTGTTATGTATAACAGAGGCGACAAAAGAAACCCAGAAAATTACAGGGAGGGGGAGGGGCGATTTGTGACTTGGTGCCTATCAATGAAGAACAACGAGGATTTAGAAAACATCGATTCGTTAAATTATCGAAAAAGCAAAAAAAAAAAAAACAATCCAGTGAACACTGGAATCAGACAAGGCGATTTTTAAGTTCAATTCTATTTAATCTGGCCTGACCTAGTCGTTGTATGAATTCAGTTATCTTAACCACAACAAGGCGTACGAAACTAATTCGTAATCCTAGAATGCCTTCGGGATTTTCCCCACAACGTGGTTATATTTTCCACACAATAACTCAACTTAACTCAGAGAAAATTTTATATTCATTAGGAACTGAAAAACAAAGCGACTGTACATCAAGCCGTTCGATACAAGATGATCTCTTAGCGAGGAGGCCGGAAGCGCATGCTGTGACGTCATATAGGGTGCGACCTATTTGTCATATTCTAATTGGTGCGATGGTCGTCGCGTGATCGAATCGACAATTAAAGGGAGATCTTGCAGGGGTTCGAGGCTATATTTGACGAGACTCATTACTTCCGCTGGTTTAAAGTGGGGATAGCGCGCTGCGTTCAAATTGGACAGTGACACCTTGTATGCTGATTTTTCCCAGCTCTTCCGATCCTGGATTTCCACCTCAGAATGCCTGTTACATATATATAGGGGAATCAAGTGGTTTGTTTCCATTCCCAATAGGTTTCCTCCCGTATGGTTGCCAATTTCTTTGTTTCCGCATGACTGCTGCTCGGATTTTAGTAATCGGGAATACCCCATTCTTGCCTCCCCCATTATCACCACATGAACTGGTGGGAGATTTAGGAAGAATTCCGTTGCTGTTGTTCACATTGCTCCCCGTTATACCTCTGCATCTTGCTGAGGTCGGTTATAGAAGTTTGTTGCTGCACCCTTGGCCACCATACTAAGTATGCATAAGTGATCATGAGTCTAACCACCGTGACGTTCAGTACATCATTCTTGGTTTTAACCCCACAGTTTTCCATGGGCTATCTGGGTATCTGCCTTGGTTTTGACCCTCTGAAACTGTCTGTTCCAAGTAAGTTTTGGATCCAGAATAACCCCAAGGTATTTTGCTTCCGCCGATAACTTAATTTCTTCACCCAGGAGTCTTAACGGTCCTACGCCGTCTAGTTTCTTTTTCTTGTGAATTCATTGATGAAATGGGTCACTCCCTAAAAACATGTTTAATTTAGCATGAGCGGTGTGTTAAAACGGGACAATCGTCAAATTCCTCTCATATACACACTTGCCACAAAATATTATTCAGTGAGACGTCTTGGTTGTGCACTTCTTACTATTTTAACAAATATAGGGGAGTCGATTGAAATCATGAAACACCTTGACAACATCGGGACACAGGTTATCAGGTCGCCGACATCTGGAAGTCTGTCATTGGCCATCGCGTTTCCGCGTACCATCGTAACCCGTTTATATAGGAATTGTGGAGGAGGGGCCACAATTATCTATATAAACAGGTTTCGGTGTCTTCACGGTGTAGTCCGTTTTCCTCTCTGCCATAGTTTATATGTTGAGTTGTCGTGACCGACTACTCTCTACTTGGTAAGTTTCGCCTCTGCAGTGGTTTAGACATTGAGTTACTGTGCCGACTTAGGATTTTCTTCCTTTTTTGAGTTCTACTATAATGATTCTATTAATTTTTTTCTACAAATCAGATATAAGTATATATTTCCAAAGGCTATAATCTATTAAATGATAAGCACTAATAAATTACTGTAAACTTATGAACAATTATCAATTACTTTATTAATTAATCGTAAAAATGCCATTATCGGCGCATGGTTTATTGCTGGAATCACCATACTAGCAAAAGCAATGAAAGGGATACAAGCATTAAAGACGGACTCGAGTTTCTGCCTACCAGGCGTCATCAGCGTCTCTCCGAATGCTAAACCCACTTTCATTGCTAATGCTTCGCGAAGTCATTGCGAAATGTCCTAGCCACTTGCCTGCGTCACGACATACCCCCATCTAGGGGAAACCGGTCAAACATACAAGTCACCGAGGCAAATGCAATAGAGCCAGTAATGCAGTACACTTCATCTAGCTCGGACAGTGCATGAACTGTTGTTCCCGTCAGAAGGACTGCATATGTTGTTGTGATTCCAGAAACGGCTTAACCATGACGTAACATAAGAAACATCAAAAATGCCAAAAACAATTAGCCGTAAAAATGCTGTTATCGGCGCATAGTTTATTGCTGGAATTACCATACTAGCAAAAGCAATGAAAGGGGTACAAGCGTTAAAGACGAACTCGAGCTTCTGCCTACCAGGCGTCATCAGCATCTCTCCGAATGTTAAACCCACTTTCATCACTAATGCGTCGCGAAGTCATTGCGAAATGTCCTAGCATTTTTACGGTTAATTGTTTTTGGCATGTTTGATGTTTCTTACTGTATTAATGGTGTACATTTACCTTTGAACACAGTTAATATGTACGTCTTCAAATATATTTATGTATTTATCTCTAGAACGATGGTCCGAAAAAGTGGATCAACGCTCCCGGAAAAAGTTACTAAAACATAAAATTTCTTACTCCGTATATCTAAACAGCATAATCAGAATGAAGAAAAATTATCATAGCATCCCATAAATTGTCGTAATGAACAAAACTTCACGGTGCTTGGCATCGCGACGCGTCGTCACGCCGCGCCGTTGTGTATGTACATTAACAAAGAATATATTATGTAAGAGTGCTGCCGTAAATAAATGATCTGCGGAGAGATTTCACGCCGTTCTGCGTTAATTTGCATATTCATTGCGGTTGGTGTGGTGGTTTACTCATCGTTCGGAATAATTTAATGCCTGTCCGCCCGCACTGAAGTATCTTCTGCGGTGAAGGTTCCGTACTAGAGCTATTATGTTATGAAATATATCGCAAAAATATCCAGTTACGGTTTAGTAGTAATTAACACAGTTGCAGACTTCGATTTAAAAAGATTTAAAGTACGAGTATTGTCCTGTTACTAAGGTACATTTGTGAATTGCAGACAGATTACTTTATACTGTGATCAACAAGATCGAACGCCTTACTCAGATCTAGGAAACATCCTATGCAGCATTCTTCTTTATCCATACTGCTATATAATTGCTTTGAAATTGCCCAACTAGCACAATAGGTGTCTGGGAACGTAATTACTACTATTAAAACGACTTTGAAGTATCTTTCGACATAACATGGGAACGTAAAAAGAACGTTCCTATTATCATATTACTACCAAAATGGGGAATAATTTCGTGGTAATATTAACGGATCTGCCTCGGTATATGGCTACAGTCCCTGAAACGTGGCATGGTAGTTCCCGCGACCAGCAAATAGTTCATATATGTCTGACGTATATATTTCTTTCTTTCTCTTTCATGCTATCTTCTTAGATTTTGTTTCAAGTGATTATTATTGTATATGTACACATAAAGCAAAACAAAATGTTATAGAATATAAAATGAAAGCATATAAGTATTGTAGAATGAAAAGATTACAAAATATTAAGTTATTTGTGGGTGTAAAATTTAAACGAGAGTCAGTTCACTGTAAAACTTGGGGACTATACTTTTAAATTTTTTATGCGCCCTTATAATTTTAATTTTTCCCAAATTCTTTTCGAAAATTCTTGTTTAATTATATAAAAATGTGAACATATTATTTTAAAGTCAAATTTGTAATCTGAAATAAATTATTAGGCAAGTATTTTTGAAATTGTTGATAAAAATATAATTGAATAAACTTGTTTATCGCTTAAAAATTTATCCTTACATTAATTTTATTTTCTCGATAAAAATGGATTCCCTCAAAAATATTTACTTTAAAGTGACTTAAACTGAGAAATTCCACTTGAAAGTAACTAAAACCAGACGGCCAGTTGTAGACGCCACGATTAAGTGACTTTAAAGTATCACTTACTATAAAGTTCTATGCGCTACTAATTTACCACTTTAAAGTCGCCGG
>JARFOC010082016.1:0-14600 GCA_031763485.1 Osmoderma eremita
AAAATAAATTGTATGGCAAGTATAAACAGATTTATAGCGAATGTAAATATTCAATATGCTAATTGTCTGGTTGTGTTTGTTTATACTTGTTATGTTCTAATGCAATTGTTTGTGTTTGTTTAACAGTATTTACTCATTGTAAATAGTAGTCTTATTGTTAAACGGATCGTTACGATTCACTGAGCACGTTTAGTGTGCCGGAACGATCGGATAGATATAGATTATAAGCCGGAAGGTAGTGTTATTCAAGTGGTGTCCTGTGTGGTGCAAATCTCCCAGGGTGCGATGTCTAACATTTTCTTCCTTCGTAGATTCTGCTGAGGATGACAATAAATACGTATATCGAGGAGTTCTTCACGCGTCGAGGTGGTAAGGGTATTTTTTTATTTTTACTAAGACTTTAATATTGATCAACACATCCAAAATATATAAATCTGAAATTAAAACCTAAACAGCCCTGAGAATAAATGAAATTTTCAATTGCAATTCAATTTAATTGAAAAAACATCATAACGGCGTTAGACTATCTCCCTATGAACGTTTAGCTGTCTTGTAAATAATGGGTATGTAAGAATAATCTGATCATCCATATTTAAAATATAAAGAAAGTTAAGCAAATATGACTCAAGAAAATTCCAGAATATCGGAAAGTGTATAGATTTGGTGGGTATAATATAAGTAATGGAAGAAAAATGTAAATAAACATCGAAATCGTTCCGTTTTGGCCGCTTCCGTTTAAATACAGCCGAAAAAAATACATAAATAAAGCTGTCTCTATTTTTCGCGGCTCCTTAAAAAACATAAATCCTTACTTAATGTGCAAAGTATACACGCGAAACCGCGACAAACGACAGCGAACAACCGCACGGCTTCGCTATCCATATTCGCTCATATCTAATGCATACGAGTGATAGATATGTATACTTCCATCAATGCTAAGTAATAAACCCTGTTAGAAGGAAAAGCGGTTTTGAAAATAGTTTCTTCCAGGAGGCGCAAACTGACGGAGTATTGCAGGCAGAAGGAGGAGGAACGAACGCTGAACTGGCTCGCCCATTTCCACCCCGCATAAAACCAATGATGCTCAAAATTACGAACATTAACCTCGGTGTAATAGAATTCGCCGAAGTCAGAGTGAAGTAAAGGCAATGAAATTTTATGTAATTGCCCGTTACGTCTTCCCACTAAAATTGTTTATGATGTCACATGTTAATTGCAATTGCCCGGAACGGATTGCCCGCATTTATATATCCCGTTCTAACGACGGCTGCAACACGAGTCGCTTCTTGCATTAACAAAAACCACCTGACCTAGTTAGTTGGGGGTAATTTTAAAACGCGGGCATTTGAGGATTCCATGCAAATGCAGTTAGTTTCGATCAGTGCAGTAAGAAACTAATAAAATTTGCAATTACGCGACGGTAGTTAGTTTAGGGTTTCTAATTTGAAACCACCCTACGTTCCTCCTGAAACGTTTAATTGACGTCCGGTTTATAATCTAATGTCCCAGTTATATTAGCGGCAAACTTTACAACCTCATAGAAGAAGTAAGACTATTTAGTAATTAGTATATGCGGTTGTAATATTGAACATTCCAGAACTAAGTTATTAAAAAATTAAATCCAAAATAGGTAGGTAATATAATTATCAAAAGCCAGACCGCAAGCTATATACACGTATGCTCAGCTCTCACCGGGGTGCCAGATATGTATATTGCAGGGACGTAGCGCGATATGGCGTACTTGCATTTATCCCCACCGGTCAGCGTCGTCGCGCGCAACGCCGTAGCAGGCAGCACGCCTATCTGAATCATTTTGTATCGGTCTATGCGCACGCAAAGTTCTAAGAAGTAATCGTTGGTTTATACAACCGCAGAGAAGGTACATATCATAACATGGTGGGAAATTCCTACCAACGCGCGGTCGATCTATTTGCCCTAGAGTACGTGGATCGTCACAATTCTTCGCAATCAATGATTGAAAGGATCGTCAAAGTGTTTAGGGAATTTGGCTGTGTGGTCGGGAATTGCTGAAATGCCAACAAATACACCAACAGCCTCAAATCCCTCTAATACTGTAGGAGAGAGAAGTGAGGGTTTGTTCGTTGGTTGAAATGGGCGAACTTTAGTCTAGCCGGCAAATTGCAGATGAAATCGGTGTTAGTAGAAGTACAGTGGAACGTATTCTGAAACGCAGCAAATACAAAAGTTATAAAGTTCAAAATCGCCAGGACACTTTTCCCGAGGACAAATTCGGAAAAATGGAGTTTTGTGCGTCCGTGGTGAAAAGAACCAACGAAGACAAGTATTTTTCCGACGAGTGGGGGACTCGTCGGAAAAATACTGGAAAGGGGGTTTCCACGTCATGGCAAGCATAATGCCTCAGTCGTGCGATATTGGTCTCGAGAAAATCAACATTTGGTCTCTAATGTAAGAACACAGTACCCCGAAAAACTTAACGTTTGGGCGGGTGATAACATTATAGAACCATTTGCTATCTACGGCAATTTGAATGAAATGAAATATTTGGATTTGCTGCGAACGCAAATTATTCCCGCTGTCCGTCAACTTAACCCCGATTTTGATGCAATTTAATTTATGTAAGACGATTGCCCCGCGCATAACACCAGATTAGTAATGGAGTTATTAGAAAACACCTTTCCTAATCGAGTTATTGCCGGTGAGGGTACGATAAAATGGGCACTTCGATCACCCGACCTCAATCGCTACGATTTTTTTGTGTGGGGTTATGTCAAACAAAATCTTTACAGTTTTGCAAGCTTTTGCGAGCTTGCAACAGTTGCAAGTAGAACTGTTGAGAGTTTTCGCGATAAATCTCGATGCAGTGAGGCGTGAGTATTATGATAGACTGGGCTATTGTTTGGCCGCGGATGGGGATTTTTTTGAACCCTTCATAAAGTAACATTGTCAGAATTTCTATTTATTTTGAATAATTGTATGGAATTTATTTTTCCGTTGTTTAATTTAATAAGAATCGTTGTTTATTTTCGCACTTAGAATTACTTTTTCGTTCTCCTGCATCGCATAACAGCTACAAAATGAATATAGGAAACTGTACTTTTTACCGTAATCTGAGAGTACAGAAAAATTACACACTATTACGTGATAGAGCGGATATGCGAGCGTACCCTTACTTGGTTTATGATACACTGCGACTGGATATTTCTCGTTGCAATTCACAAAGAAAACCCCTGTTCCGATGTGGGCATATATGTATGTATACGTTAAAGAATCCGCACAAAGCACAAGACAAACCTCCAACGTTCCTAAATGTGATGTTTTGGTAAGAAATTTAAGTAAATGACCTATTGTTTTTACTATTACAAATTCCCTCGCCCCACCTACTATGACGATTTCCTTACTATTCCCGGTAGGCGCCGCTAGCGTACCACAACCGACAATAACAATATTGTCAGACATCATCCTTTGTGCTATTCTAAACGTAAGTAATAAATTTTGATTTTTAAGTAAGATTCTCAGATTTAATTTGCGTGTTTAATAGACACGCCTAGGATTGACAACTGTTGTAAATTTCCGGGTTGTTCAGACGTTTATAGGGATAAAGCATCAATTCGCTTTCATACGTTTCCAAATCATCCAGCAACATTGAAAGAAGAAAATAATTCCGCAAAAGTAGAACATCTTTGAATATGCTCTAGGCACTTTCATAGGTCTGATTATAATTATCATTCTCTAAAGAAGTACCTTAATTGTGATGCTATCCCTTGTGCACCTTCTTCGGAAGTTAGTAATGAAGGATTATCTCCATTATCATTCACTTCTGAAAATGAACCAGGTAATTTACTTTCTTTAGAACCAGGTAGTGACAATTCATCTTTGAACACATCTTTTCAACTAGTTGATCATGATTATTGCATTTCTCCTGCACTTTCTTCTTCGGACAATAATGTCATCACCACGTCTCTGTCACCAACACAAAATGAAGAGGTGTCATCAATTTTAACAGAATTTGAATTTTTATTATATATATAATTACTTACATGTTTCTTATCCTGTTTTTGAATGAATTTCTATTTTCGAATTTGTAGGTTTTTTTAGATATGTCTGTGATTTCTGCTAATTAAACATATTGGTCAATATTTCCACCTAATGTTTAATTTTTTTTAATGTTTAATTTAAAAATGCCGTAGCTAAATTTTTTATTATAATTTTTAATATTTTACTGTGAATATTTCGACTGTAAGTAATAAATTTTATTCTCAGAAATAATTAAAAGTCGAATTAAAAATCTAGTGCCGGAATTATTGAATTAAATGTGAAATGTAAATACGTGTCGTTATTAGTAGGCGTATCACACCGATGAGATTAAGGAAAATCGAAACATATCTAACTTTTAAATGTCGCGCCATATTTCAAAAGCACGGTTCAGTCGTTGTTCCATGTTTGACCGTGTACCCACATGACCCACCCATAGGGCGCTGTTATACAATATCGCGAAGTAACATGTTTCACACGAAATGTAGAGAGTTCGCGTTTCTCTTTAATTGGTGTTCTGTGTGTTAGACTAATGTAAGCTTGACCCAGACATTCGTTTATGGTCAGTATAGACAGGATGGCCTGCCAATATATTAATATTTGGTGGGGATTCGTTGCTCATATATTGTTCAACGAAAATATAACATCCTTTCCGTGTCACTTCGCCTTGCAATAAAGGACTACTTTAATATTTTAAATTAACAGAGATGTGATTTATTTGAATTCAAATAAGCAAATGGTGTTGTTTTGTCGAAACTTCATGTGTTTACATTTTTACGATCTTTATTATTTTGGAAATTTCTGTTAGCTACACGTTATAAAATCGTAGTAAAAAGATTTAATTTGCTGAATTATAAAAAGGGTAACCAAATCTCACAAACGTGTTGAAGTATCGTTTTAAACAGAAATTTTCCCATTGCTACGCTATAATATTAAGTCAATCCGGCGACGATATTATAGAAAATGTGAAATCGATTTTGCGCATGTGTATGTAAGTATGTATCACGTAGCCTTTTTATAGCCAACTTCAATGGCGCAACGCATTGAGAAGTGGAAGAATATACTAAGGTGAAAGAAAAATAAAATATAAGGCGGACGCGAAGAAAGTAAGGCACGTTTCCTTCCCTGCGTATTCCTCTTCCTCGCCGCCACGGCGGAGTTTTGGTTTGTTCGCCGGATAAAATGAAGTTTGAAAACAAGCGAACTTCTGAAGCACACCGACTACGTGATATCGCACCGAGGGGCTAGGGAAACTGGTAACTTCACACGTGCGCGTCACTTTTAATGACTTCTGAAAGAATAATTTACTCTGTACAATATGTGGATTACCGCCACCACGTCTCCGCCGTAGATCTGTAACCGACGAATAAACGAGAAGGCGCAGGACAAATAAAAAAAAAAAGTTCCTAGCTGTAGGCCACAATGGTGGCAGCTACGGGTCCTCGGAGTGTGTACAAATCGAATTACTTATTAAAGGTAGAAAAAAGTTTTATTTTTATTGTTTCCCATAAACGGACGTACATTTGAGAAAAGGTTTTGCACTTCAGGGACTGGTTCTTTTCTCTTGATTAGGGTAAACTAATAAAATGAGTACTCCCAGAACTTACGTTGTTAAAGGAACAACAATTACCAAAACATGAGTGTAATTTAATAATCTACCTACAATGTATTTAATAAACGGGCAGAAAATTTGTTTAGATTTCTAACTATCAATATAAATAGATAAATAAATATATAAATGGATGCTGGTAAATTCCCAATAGTGTAACGTTTTTAGAAATACTCTTACAATTATTAAAAATTGCCAAAATAAATATTTTTTAATATGTAAAAGTCAAGACGCACATTCTTATTGTTCGTTTTTTAGTTATTACGTTACATCATTTTTCAATTTTTTAACGAACTACTAATTATAATTCCCAATCCAATTCGTAAAAATATTCTAACCATTAAAATTATCAAAAACGTACCTGTAAACATTTATTAAAGAAGAACTCGTTAATGACATTAGAAACATAAGCTATCAAAATTGGTGGGGTGTTTCGGCACCCCAGAAGTAACTTTTTCCTAAATTTCTTTGAAACAGTTTTCGTCACCTTTCTAAGGTTCCAGGTATTCTCCTATGCGAATGAGATGTATAATATGCTATAATCTCGTATTTACCATGTTTTACAGTTTTAGCAAAAAATAGTCATTGGGGTATCCCAACACCCCACGATAGCAGTTACGTTAGGCTTTTAAAAAAGAGCGCAACTTTTTCTAACCCATTGTTTGAATTTTATAGTGATAATAGCCATTGTCCTGTTTTGCGGGAATCACAGCTCTTTGTTTAAGATTTGTCGTACATGTGTAGGGGATTCACTTATTTACATTTGACTTCGGGGATTTTTTATAAGTAGTATTGAATAAAATTGTATTTCCCCTGACTTTGGTACAATATATATGCGACTCAAATAGATTTTTTTCGTAAAAAAACATAGTGTAAAATTTGTTCGTTATTTTGCTTCCATAATACATAACAACAATGGCAATAGTAACAACAATATGACAACATATCTGACTGTTTTTTGCCGCAAACTTTGGAACAGTGGAAAGGAATGCCCTGATGAACGTGATGATGATTTGTGTGATGCAGCAAGCGAACATGGTGATCACGATACACGTGTGTACAGAGTTTGAAGTCGAATCTGAAGACGGAGGTGAAGAAGATTTGGGTAATGTCAGTACAGGTACAAGTTACTTTTATGGACGAAACGGTATAAGTGGTCCAAAAATTCTCCTGCTGTTTCGCGTACCAGATCTTCTAATATATCTAATCTAATATATCGACCAGGAGCAAAGGGTCCAGCAGTAAATACTCCTTCTAGAACACCTTCTGAAGCATAGTCTCTTTTCTTTACGGAAGAAATCCTAAATGAAATATTAGAACATACAAATGCAAGAATTACGGAAACGAGTTTTTCTTATGTGGGACATGTAGACTTAAATTGAAAGTATTTCTGGAACTTCTAATTTTGGCAGGAGTGTTCACATCAAATCACGAAGATACTAGAAGTCTTTCTGGAACAGATGGTACAGGAAGAGACATTTTAGAGGAGTTATGTCCCAACAACGGTTTTAGTTTCTTTTGGCAACGCTAAGATTTGACGATCAAACAACTGGACGGAACAGGATTGAAAATGATGATTAGCTAGTTGCAATTTATGAAATTTTCAATGCAGTTTGTGCACGAACAATTTCAGTTCCAGCGAATATGCAGTTGTAGATGAAATGCTTGTTGGATTTCGAGGGCTCTGCTCTTTTCGCCAATATATCAAAAATAAACAAAAAAAATATGGCATCAAGATTATGTGTTTATGTGATTCAAAAACGCATTATCTAATAAATTCATTTGTTTATACAGAAAAGACAACCGAACCCAATTCAAACAAACTTTCGGTTCCAACACGTAGTGTACTAAAATTAGTTTCTCCAATCGTGAACACAAATCGAAATGTTACAGGAGATAACTGATTTTCTTCTATAGAGCTATTGAATGGATTGTAACGGGTTGGTCTGAAATATGTATGGACACTTTGTATGAATAGTGCGAAATTTCGCCTGCATTTTTACAAACTAAACAGCTGCCAATAAACTCCTGTAAATTCGGATTTACCCACGATAATACGTTGGGCTCCTTTGTACCAAAAAAGAACAACTGTGTTTTGTTGATTTCGTCTATGCACCACAATGGAAATATTGAGGGAAATGGAAAACCAGAAATGATAAATTTCTACAATGGTACCAAAGGTGGAGTTGATGCTTTGGATCAGAAATGTCTGACGTACGCCTGCCAAAGACGAACCAGGCGATGGCCAATGACTATATTCGGACCAATGTTCGACATTTCACATGTCAACAGTTATGCAATTTTCTTAGCCATTTCAGACGGTACAGTCAACATGACACGAAGACAATTTTATATTCGTTTAGGAAGAGAAATCGTCAATGACTACGTAAAAAGAAAATACGACATAAAAGAATTGTCAACTGAGCTAAAATCAATCATCAAAACTTTACTAGGTTTAGAAACACCACCACAGTAGCCGCAAGAAGCAGGACTTGCAAGAACCTACAAAAGGTGTCACATCTGCGGACGAAGCAAAGACAAGAGAATAAAAACCACGTGGCATAATTGTTGTCAGCATGTCTGCAATGACCATTCTAAGTTACTCGTAAAATGCAGAAAATGTTTAGAAAGTTAACTTGTAAGAATTTTGTAAAAACCTAAGTACATGAAAAAACAGCATGATTTTTGTGATATAAAATGTACATCTTATAACGTCATTGTCAGAATTTTTATATAAAATGTTAATGCCATTTTTTCTTTTACAGGGAATAGGACCATGGTTTCCAATAGCAGAAAATGTGAACACATCTTAAAAATACACGGCAGATACCTTTGCAAAAAAAAAATTGTAAGAGAGAATATTTTTTACATTTTTCTATAAATCTTAAATTTCCTGTTTCATGTCGAATAAAGTTTTGTTTTTTCTTAAACCAATCGCAAGACAAGAGACACATAGGGTTCAAAAGCAGGAAAAAAACTATAATTAACAAAATAACTAAATTTTAAAGAGTGGGATGTCAAAACACCCCACGATAGCTGTTATGTTACTTACTTGAAAACACGATAGTACTTGAAGGTTAATATAATTTCTAACAAATTAATATAAAATTATATCCTATAAAAACAAAAGCACGTCCTACAAGTTCAATAAATTAAAGCTTGTCAAAACAATATTTAAACATACATTGAAATCGTCACTGCAAATGTTTTATCGTCACGATATGCATAATGGCAAACGGTATCGATTGTTTTGCGTTGGTTTTTTTTGCTGACACACTGGAAAGTTTTTACTGATCAGTAATTACATTGTGACGCTAAATATGGAATATGTACGTACGCAATGTAGTCAAAATAAAAACTTACATAAGGAGTTAACAAAGTAAGAATTTATAAGGAACGAAAACATGTAAAACTACAAGTTATGCAAAAAAGAATTAAAAACTAATTGATAATCGATCTCCGAGAAACGTGAATACAAATCAACACCTCGACCTTCTTCTAATTCCGCCTTGTTTATCAAGACGCGGTATATAAGAATGATATCGATTACCCATCGAGAAATAGTTTAATTATCGGAAAATGGAGCCCGAAATGTCATGGCGGATACTAAGCAATAGAAATTGATAAATATGGAGGCGGGGTAATGGAAGTTTAAATCAAGGTGTGTGTAGCAAATCGCACACTATGGCCGGACCGCCATGGAAATATTTATCGCAAATTTCCGAATATATCGAAAATCCCACATAAAATTGACATATTTTAATCAAATTAAAATAAGTCAAAATCACCAACCAGCAAGTTTTTAATTCAAGAAAACTTTTAACACGTTGTACGTACGTAGAATTTGTTCCAACTTACGTCATCGTATGACGAATTTGACGTCAAACCAACACAGCGGCATTTTTTACAACATACCGACCTACGTAAAGGCTGATATATTTGAAATTTTCTTATAGAAAAATTCGCTTGCGTTATTTTTCGCAATAATTATTTCTTTGTTCATCAAAGCGGTTTCTTAGTTAATTGCAACTAATATTTTGACAAAATTTCGGGGTTTCGCCAAAGCACTGTTTTGGAAAAAAGATATTTCATTACAACGCAAATGCTTTGGATTCACGTCAAAGAAAAACAGTAGGATAAAGGTGCACATGTTTTTCAAAATCTATCCATTATGAGTTAGCATTTCTCATGCTATAAAACTAACCTTGGATTCTGATATACATACATTCTAAATAATTTTAATAAAAACATGCGCAACTTTAGCAAGACTCCAAGGTCAATCGTTCTTTTTTTAATTAGATGAAACAATGTGCAGGCTCGTATTTGACGTGACAGTTAGGAGATATTAACTATAAACTCATACAATCGAATTTTTGAACGGTCGCGCTTTCTCCATAATGAAATACAGTGGCGTGCAAAAAAAATTGGTATAAGGCAATATTCATATAGATACACTACCAGCAAATATATTATATATTAATGATTTACAATTTTACTAAGAAAGGTCACCGTTTGTAACATAGAAAACATTATCTATTTAAAAATATTATTCAATAAGTACCTAACGATCTAGTAAATGTGCAAAAATAGGCCTTGCAAAATAATAGGTACACGTGAAATTAAACACTGTTTTCAAATAAAATATAAAAAGACAACGCATTTTAACGAGACATTAGTGTTTGGTAGTACTGCCATTATTTCGTAGCACTGCCTGACATTTACGGCACAGAGTCTACCAAACGTTGGCATCTCACAACAGGGATTAATCGCCAAGCTTCCTGTTTCTGTTGGAGCTCTGTCCGGACAGTTTTCTTTGGTCTTACTAGTTCATTGCGCTGCCCTGAATACTAGGTTATGTTCAGCGATATTTGCGGTCCGTAGTCTTCGGCGTTGCTGTGACATTGGTGTTCTCAGGTCTTTTTATTGTTTCTCAGAAAAGGTTTCTCCGGTACATGGTGGGTGCTGGCTTGCGAGAGTCATGTCGTGATATTTTTAAGAATTCGAAAATATATACCCTAACATCTTTGTATATAATTGAACCACTAACGTTCTACAAGCAAAATGACACTTAAAAAAAAATGAGGACAGCTATTGTATCATGAGTACAAGATCATGACTTGAGCGTGCCTATGCATAACACCAAATTATTTGAGAGCACTCTCTACTACAGGTGGTCAAGTGCTACAATAAGTTGCCAGGGCCCTGAAAACCATTCCTTGTCCAGCTTTATTTCGGATCAATGTTTAATTTGAAATATTTTGAAATGTACCTATTATTTTGCACAACCCATTTTTTTGCATATTTACTAGATCTTTACCTATTGAATAATATTTTTAAATAGACTTAATGGTTTCTGTATTACAAACGGTGATCATTCTTAGTAAAATTGTGATTCATTAATATATACTGACTAATATATTTGCTACCAGTGTATCTATATGAATATTGCCTTATACCTATTTTATTTTGCATATCACTGTAAGTATATCTGGGGAGGTCGACGGTCAGTAAAAATTGATATAAAAACGTTGTTTGAAGTTGTTGGCCCATCTTCAATGAATTATGAATCAAATCGGAATGGTTTTTTTTTTCGAATTCACTTTACTTTTTCCTTTATATCCAAGGGGATTTTATTAACAGTGAAATGTTATGTTATGTACAATGCCCCAATAGAGAACCTGGACGATACGACGTAAGCCCATACGAAAATGAGCCTTATTTATAAAAGATACTTCGCCCGTATGCACAAATGGGGTTTCTTAAAGAAAAAAGGCTTGTTTTTAATGCAAAAGTAAACAGATGAATCCGCATTAGGTTCAACATCGCTTGCAATCTGTATGACGATCCTGCCTCGTCTCTTGCCAATCGTCCAGGTTTACTTTTGTCGGATTGTACATATGTAAATGTAAGTTGTAGATATGCATGCATGACTCGAATGTTATTGTTGACATTTTCAAATGTAATAACAATAACAAAAATTATGTCCGGAGATTGTAGGACAATAATAACTTTACAGGCGCATTATTGAAGCGCCGTGACAATAAATAGCTCGTAAAGAATTGCGTGAGAATACCCGGAATGCAGAGGATATTCTTGAATAAAATTCAATGTGTGTAACAAAATGACCATTATAAAGATGTGGCCAACAAAACAAAACTGCGCACTATATGAGCTTATTTAGATATCCACGTGTATGGGAACTATAACCTCATACATATATCGCCCAAGGTTGGCCTATAAAACCTGCAACAAATATCGATAAATAAATTCTACACATATACTAAGGAAATTGTGTACATTATGTTTAGTAATAATAACACGTATAATCGAGATCAATTGATATTAATATCAATTTCTCTATTAGCTTATCAGTGTTTTTTTTCTCTTGACTGGATTAACGCCTTCTAAATATAAACGAGAAATGAAAATTAATATGATACTAAAGTTACAATTAAAGTTACTCACTAGTGCCAACGGGGGCAGTAGCGGAGATTCGATACAACCTTTAGTATAATTGCGAGCCTCAACGAAATCTCTTGTGAGATCTATTCCTGGTTCTACGTTCTACGTTTTGAAACTGTTGCCGACGTGGCGAAAACCACCAAAGTTACACAATTTATAGCAGAAATGCTGGACCTAAGTTATGATGGCGCTAAAATTCAATGTGTAGTTTGTAATATCCCTTTAATGTGTTGGTCCAAAAGGGATTGTCAGCGTCACCTAAATAACAAACAGCATTCTACAAATAAAAGTCTGATACGACACTATGAAAAATTTAAATTTAAAGTATGTGTTGTCTTTATTTTATGTGATTTTACCGTTTGTTTTACTAGACTGGGTAGGCGAAGACTTTTGACCGAAGAGGAAGAGACCGACTTAAGAAATAAAATTATTACATTAGCTGAGAGAGAGAGAGAGAGAGAGCAATATTACATGGAATTGTCTACCTAACAATACGACCCATGAGGCTAACTTCTAAATAAAGCAGTTTTAGGGCATATGAGGTTATTATGACGAACTAATAAAATACTCGTATAAACATAAATATAAGACAATCGCTTGAAGATCGGCTGTATTGTATGTATGTATGTTGTATTGGTGGATATTTTGAGCATTTATTATAGAACTAGATTGTAAACACTTGGGTTAATTAATTAAATGTTAATCATTAGTGTAAGCTATAGATGTTTGTATTTTGTAGTTGTATTGAACATTAACTGTCATTTTTCCATGGTTAACTTGTTATAGTAAAATAATTTTAAAAAAACTCACTTTTTCAAAATACTTTAAAATACCTTAGAAATTAATTACTTTAGGTATAGAGTGTGCCTAATAAAAATTGAAGTAATTAAACTATTCTTTCCTTTTATGATATAAATTACATGATGTTGAAATAATTGAGAAATTAAAGTATTTGAGTTTTGATTCGCCCTGTATTCAGTTTTGCCAATTTTGAAAAAATGTCACTTTGGTATAAAAGTGGGCCAATATAAAAAATCTATGCTTGTAAAAGAAAAATTTCAGTCTGTGTGATTTGCAGTATACAAGACCTCTAACTCATAGTGATTTGCATATAAAATTGACCATAACTTCTGAAACACGCTGTATAATGCAATGAAATTGTATATTGGGGGTGTGAGGCATGAGGTTAATGTAAATCTGAAATAATATATAGGATCTTCCATTTAAGAAAACGTATGTTTGGTTCACTCTGGTGATATGGATCAACCTGTATATATGAAAATAATTTTAGAATGTTAAATTTAAGACTACAATTTTCGTAAATAACTTTTTTTGATATCTTATATGATAACGGATATATCGAGCTTTGCCGCACCAATGGGTCAGCCTGTATATACATAAAGGTAGAAAATATAAAAGCCACCACAGTAGAACTGAAAGAAAACGGTTCCAATTTGATGTTAACTCCGTGCACATATGTACATACAAAAACAAAGAAAATACCTGTTACCCACCTTTATTCAATCTATCACGTTCCCAATAAATCCCAATTCCCAATAAATTCTAAACTGTGTTTGCTTTATCATACGCGTTAGTAGACGATTACTCACAGCGACAGCGCGTCTTTTTGTTATTACTAAAAAAATGTACTTATCACATCAGCAACCAAAGCGACACTGCTAGAAGTCCGACAAAAATCAAAAGGATATACGTTCGGATAACGGCACACCGGTAGAGGAAACCGATCGATCCATCTATCCGATAATTCCGGAAAATTGCGTAAGCAGAATTAGCCCGACGTGAATTTTCTAAGAAAACTCCCTCTTCAACCTTAATTACTCGACATGAATGAGGCAAATTAATGCGCGGCCTATGCGAATATATCACACACCACCCCCGGGTTCTCCGCATGCATGTATAAGACACAATTAGTATCTTGCAATTAATATCAGAGCCTACCATTTTCCTACGCCGAATAGAAGCCCGAGCTAATGGTCTTAATAAACGGGCAATTAGCAATCAAAACTTCAGAAATAAATAATAATTTTCGTGAGGCACATGCTTCCATTATGTATCAACAAAGCCCACGTGGAAAATTTGATGTTATAAGAAAGTCAGAAGGCCAAAAAAACTATTAAAATCATCTCTATGTGCTAGGTATAAGTTATTCTTTTAATCACGATGTTATAAGAAAGGACAACCTCCCTCATTTATTTACTTCATAGTTTCTGATGGTAACAGTCTTCATATTTTCTAACCTACCCCAGCTAGACGAGCGGTCTAGTGAATATATATATGGCTTTACATTCCTTACGGAATTCTAGCCGCTCCTAAAGGGCTCTTCACACGAGGTTCATCACTCCGCTACCCATCCCGTTGCAGACTTCATAGGTTCCTTCTTGCTTCCTCGCAGATTTGCCTCCACTGTCTCCTATCCCTTGTTCCCCATCCCGTGATTCCCATTCTTCTGATGTCTTGTATAACTTGATCCTCCCATCTTGCTTTTGGCCTTCCC
>JARFOC010082037.1:0-14593 GCA_031763485.1 Osmoderma eremita
TTTTTTCTATATTTATTTTTAATAATATTTATACTCGTATATGATATAAAAGCACTATTTAAGTTACATTTGAATGTAACATGTGCAGCAATGTGCATGAAAATTTTTATTTTGAAAATGGCCCGCCACCCGAAAAAGGTTGCCGACCCCTGTCATAGACCATGGGATAAATAAAAAAAACGTCACGTCACAATTTGTAGAAGATAAAGTAATTGTTAAAGTAAAGTGGTAAATTGAACACGAGGGAGAAGCAAAATCGGTTATTTCAAGTAAGGAAGAGAGAAGTTTCGTATGCACTATATCTGGGTAGTTAAATGTAATATTGTCAAAATTCGTTGTAATCATCAATTTGCAGTTTATTGGTAAGAAAAATAAATTAAATTGGTAAAAAAACGAACTTCTTGTATGACATATTAAGAACGGGCATCATGTACTTCCTGAGAGTAACATAATTTCAAGGAACATCATTTCGAGGGTTACAAGACAATTTATAGATGTTGCCTTATTGTCAGGAAGTAAGTGGTGTCCTCTCTTGCATCAAGTTCATTCTTTACCAATTTAATTTGTTTTTTCAAATTAATAAACTAATTAATAAACGTATTTGTAATGTGTCGTATTTTAAAAAAAGATAAAAAAATGAACAAACAAGCAATCTTCAATTATTTTGAAAATACAGAGAGTTAAAAATTTTTAAAATTCCGATTTTCATTTACATGTAAATCTCAAACCGAACAAGTTAGCCACCGAGTTTGATAGTTTGTTGAACTCGTATTGCCGAGGACAATCGAAAAATTTAAAAATATACAGCGTGCCCCATTTAGAAAAATATAACTTTACCACGTCACAACTTCTTGGAACAGCCAGTATATTTCGAGTTGACTCTCAATGATTACTTCTTGTCGCTAATTTTCACGTTTAAAATTTTATTTCAATATTTTTATTAACTCCGTAGATATTTACGCGATTCCATACACTTGTCCATCATCGTAATCCACCGAGCTTCATGCCGATGCTATATTGGAATGGCCACAGTGGTAGTGCAGAAAGACAATTGATTTACAAGAGTCGTAAGCATATTTTATAGTAATGATCAATCCAACTATCGTTCCTATGATTTAGAAATCTTGGTGTTGGTTGAGAGAGCGGATACTTCCGTATGTACCTTTACGGGCTATGTTTCACAATACATCTATAGGTGGTACTGACTGTAATTCAATGCGAGCCACTGCACTCAAAAAGTATTTAAATCCTAAAGCTTCAAGATGTGGATGAGATTACACAAGCGTATAGGAAATCGCTCAACCTTGACAGAATTCCAAGTGCATGATGAGTTTTATCAACCATTGACAATGTGTTCTACTAACCACTTTATTAATAAAGACGGAATTGTTTACCATGTACTCGTGAGCAAAGGAAAGACCATTACTAGATGTTTTGGACCAGTAGCTGTTAGATTGGGAACAATGAAAACTTATCATAATGCCGCTGGTTCGGAGAAAAATATTATTCGCCTGGGAGAGGGGTGACAAAAAGGGACAAGCTCTCCAGACCCAACTAGTCAGCAATATGGTTTATACTCGAAAGGGGAAACGGCAACTGATGCACGGCGAATATTATATGACTCTGCACATCTAAATTAGTTGATGCAATTAAAATGCAAATTTTATGCATCCTCTGCAAAGTCGCAAATAATAGAGGTTTATTCGTTAATTGTATTTAATTGTATTTAAGTTTTCCTTTAAATAGCCTTGAAGGCTACTTATACCTATAAATACAAAGTTTTATTTCGCAGTGTTTTGTGCAAATTTGATTGCTTCAGACAGTCCGCTAACCTCCACGATTTCGTTTTGTTGTACTCCATTTACAGAGTACTATACAGCCTTCGTATATTCAAAACAGTTCCGTTGCTTTTGGGGATTAAACTGAAATTAAAATAAAAATGTTTACAGAAGAAAATGTCGTTCGAGGTGTTGCACCGACAGTAACACCAAATGATTATTCGACAGGAATTTTTATGTACGAACGCTTAATTGAAAATATCCATAAAGGCACTTTGTTCGTAAGTAAACGCATATATTATTTTGGTTTTCAATACATTACGCTTTTATAGTTAAATGAAGTAACAGGTGAACAGATTACCTACGAGACCTTCTTGCAATATTCTTGTCGTCTCGCTGATAGTTTGATAAAATATGGAATAGATTCGGAAAATATACTTTCCGTGTGTTGCGAAAATTGCATTGAATATTTCATTCCAGTTATAGCAGGCTTATTCGCCGGTATACCGATTTGCCCTATCAGTTCTCTTTACACAGAACGTAAGTCTGCAATATATACCACCAACACTGAACATGTATTTTCAAATTTTTATAGATGAACTTACAAGTGCATTCGATTTAGTAAAACCAGCTATTGTATTCTGTTCCGTTAAGAACGTAGATAAAATGATAGAATTGAAGAAAAAATTTCCGGAAATTAAAAAGATTATTGTAATAAATTCAGACACGCCAATAAGTGATGGATGGAATTTGAAACAGTTCATCGAAAAGCATTCCGATTATGTTGATATTCATAATTATAAACCTGTTTCAGTTGATGTGGAGGATCATGTGGCATTTATCTTATTTTCGTCAGGAACAACTGGACTGCCAAAGGGCGTTATGCTGACACATAAAAACATCAATTATAAAAATGCTTTATTTGGGTAAGTTTCTACCAATTATAAACAAGACTGTCGTTCATTTTTCTTGTCGGTAAATCTACAAATATTTTTAACATTTGATATTAGACTATTCTACAATATAGAATTATATTTTTATACACTACATCTTTTTAGAGAACCTTGGTTAAATGTGAAAATGCAATCGCAACATGTGCTTAGTTTCCTTCCGAATTTCCATGCTTTAGGATTGCACGTTGTATTAAATTCCATTATGTTAGGGTGCACCGTTGTTGTTCTAGAGAAATTCGATTTCGAATTGCATTTAAATTGCATTACGAAATACAGAATTACATCGATTGCGCTTGTCCCACCAGTATTACAATTATACGCTAAGAGTCCGTTAATGGATAAATATGACTTGTCACATGTCGAGTACGTAGTGGTTGGTGGAGCTCCGATGAGTGAATCATTACGCAAAGCTGTTTTACAACGGTAAATTTATCTGAAATGTGTTTGATCTTGAATTTTTACAAAAGAAACTAATTTTAGCGTGGAAATTAAAAATATAGTGCAAGGGTATGGAATGACTGAGCTTACATTACTTATTACAACTTTGCCAATAGGTTTAGATCGTCCTAGAACTTGTGGAAAGTTAATTCCGCAGTTAACAGCAACTGTTAAGGATTTGAAAACCGGCCGAAATCTAGGACCAAATCAGAATGGCGAATTATGTTTCAAAGGAGGTGCAGTAATGAAAGGTTACTACAAGAATGAAGCCGCTACTAAGGAAGTTTTCACAGAAGATGGATACTTGAGGACTGGTGATATTGGTTCCTACGACGAGGAAGGATTTTTTTACATTGAAGGTAGACTGAAAGAGCTGATCAAGTACAAGGGCCACCAGGTATTGGCGAATTTACAAGAGCTTCAAATCCATAATTTTCAGTAAAATTACAGGTAGCTCCAGCAGAATTGGAAGATGTCCTATTGACCAACCAAAAAATTAAGAGAGCTGCTGTAATCGGAATACCAGATGAAGATGCAGGTGAACTTCCCATGGCGTTTGTTGTGAAGCAACCCGATGCTAACTTAACAGAGCAAGAAGTTGTCGAATATGTAAAAGGTAAAGAGTGAATCACAGCATCTTTATCGTTACAATTACTGATTGATTTTTCACAGAATTTGTAGCTCCTGTCAAGTATTTGCGCGGGGGTGTTGTTTTTGTGGAAGATATTCCTGTAAACGCTGCGGGGAAAATTTTAAGAAGAGAATTGAAGCAACGAATTGAATTAAGCAGATAGGTGCTCTGAGTCGATGTACTGGACGGTCTGTTGAAGTAAAACACCTTAGTATCGTCAGAACAATTGGTTTTGTAACAAAAAAACTTTTTAAGCCAATGTTTTATTACAGGAAGGGGTTCATGTAAGAGGGCAGTCATAATTGCTGTGGTAGAACAGGTCAAGTGATATTCTTCAAATGGAACATGGTATTTTTTTTAAATAAAATTATGAGATAACACATAGTTTCGAACAAAAACATATAACACCCACAGTTTGATTTAGCACCAAACTGGATATAAAAAAAAAGATAAAATTAAAAAAATGTGAAACAATTCAATTCGTAATAGTGACCCAAAGCACCAGATAAAAAAACCAAATTTTAAAATCTCTTATTTTTCGTTTCTTCATTCCTTCCTATATTAATTATTAGTCAAGTATATATTAATATTGCGAATTGAAAAAAAAACATCCAGCAACCTTCCATTTGTAGTACTAAGTAGTACGTATGTACTTTGATCTTGAAAGCAGTTGTAGCAGCACCATCCAAGGTGCTACTTCATGTATTAAAACAATTCTCTAAAACATATTTTCATAAATCTAATTATTTTAGAGATATTATGATGTTTTACTGTAAGTAGATCGCTATACATACATATTTATAGGTTGATTTTAGAGCTATTGTGTACGTGAGTATTAGGTGCTTCCGCTGAGAAACAGATTACGTTGATGATGGTGAGGGTTTGAATAATATTCGGTGTACCGTAATTGCTTACCCCTTGTTTACACTTGTTTATTGAACGGATCTACAGGTAATTTGATTTATGATACTAACGTTGTTACATTACTTCGTGAGAATATTGGTATTGTAGATTTAGATGTTGTAATGGAACGGTAGCAATAAAAGATTTTTTTATTTAACAGATTTAAATGCCGTAGAAATTTTAAATGTCGGTGCAGTTTTGGCTAGGTTTTAAGTTGATGTTGTTAAATTATCATTTATATATTGTAAAAAGGAGTTGTGGGGGGAGGGGGAGGGGGTAATAAAGTGGAGAGAAAGCCTATAGTAAGAAGACACGAGCTATAAAGCGGGACGTCAGTTTTGACAGTACGTCAAAACTAAATTAAAATAAAAGTCAGTCAAGGGACAATTCTTGACCTGGCTGGGGATGTTACTGAGTTTAGAGAGTCAAGTGACATTAGTTGACTCGACTGGTTGCGTTATTTAAGTAAAAGTCCTTATCGATCCCGTAACCCCGTAATAAGTCATTAATCCGAAGATATCTGTTCGTGAGTCGGCCCAATAAAGAGAGCGAAGACCAGGAAGCGATCAAGGCAGGTTGGCTGTTTTAAACCCCAACGCCCTGTCGAATCTGGTAGCCGCGGCGAATTAGAAGATTGGAATCCGGAGAGCTACGTCCAGAAACTCCTACATTACTCATTATTCCATTACGTATTTTTTTATTAATATTCATATTAACAGTCAAAAGAGGCCCCAAATCTATATTTTATCCATTGTTGTTTAATTTTGTTGTTGTTTTTGCCCTTCTTATATAATAAACTTGTTATCACATTTATCATATGGTACATAAATTACTTTTACTAGAACTACACGACTTGAGAAGTATAAATAGAGTACTCATGTTAGACAAACCATTTTCGAGATTAAGTTTATTGTAAGGGTACCGTTACAATGTACACCGTTTTTACATTCCAAACATGGGCAATTGCTTTTCTGTCTTTTTATCAACTTATTATTTAAAATTATATATCTGTAGAAAACTTCGAACATTAATGCGAAGGTAGAGTTTCAACGTCCTATTAGCTAAACTGATAGTGTTTACAACAATTACGTGCTTACATACAACAGACATCTTTTACAAGCGTGATAAATTGTAAAAGAAGGCATTCTAGTAAAAGTTCAACAGATATTGCGTACAGTAAAAGCGTTCTACCTGACTCACTTCCAAATCATACAAATAAACAGAGAGTTAACTGTGATAAATACTATTTTGCCTTTTTCAACATAATAAACCATTTAAAGTGAAATTGGAATGAATAATAAATAGTAGAGATTGTACGGACTGTGGGGCAGCACAACAAACACACTGTTCGGATTACTCCTGCCGCACAAAGTATTAATTAATTCGAGACGACACGTATTTCGGGAATACGTGGATTCCCATTATCAAGTTGAATAACCGAATTCGGTGTTTAATCAATAATAAATAGGCATAAAACGTAATTGATACTAAGAAATAACTATATAATAAAATAAAATATACAGTGTTCTCCGTTCTAGTGGCCGAAACATACCGCCCGCCTTGACAGGTCTGGCTTCATGATGCGTCCTTCGTGATTCATGATGCAGCCAATATAGTGGGGGAACATGACCGTCATTGATAACTACCATATCACCAATCCTTAATTGTATAGTGGATGTTGTTTTCCAACGAGTACGTCGTTCTAGTTCGGAAATGCATTTGTTGGACAATCGTTCCTAGAAAGACTGCCGGATTTATATCATTTGACGAAACATTTTTATAGTAGTAATAAGAGAAGATTGGGTTTAACAGTAGCCCTTATCTCCTCTAAAAGGTTAGAGAGCAACAATGCTCTTGATAGTTCTAATCTGGGCGGTGATAGGGTTTTCAATGGAGTTACTTTAGACTTTGCGCATATCAAGTTTACCACCAATTCGTTAAATTGATTAATGGTTCTTATATATACACAAGTGCCGTACGTTGAATTGAATGCGTTGCAGAAGCTATGTAAGTGTATCAAAGAGTTGTTTAAGACATCACTGCTCCTGAAATTGTTAGGCTATTTAAAATTGATAATCCTTGTAGAATGATTTTCTATTTTATTTTTCTCATAGACCATGGGATAAATAAAAAACGTCACATCACAATTTGTAGAAGATAAAGTAATTGTTAAAGTAAAGTGGTAAATTGAACAAGAGGAAGAAGCAAAATCGGTTATTTCAAGTAAGGAAGAGAGAAGTTTCGTATGCATATTGTCAGAATTTGTTGTAATCATCAATTTGCAGTTTATTGGTAAGAAAAATAAATTAAATTGGTAAAAAAACGAACTTCTTGTATGACATATTAAAAAAGGGCATCATGTACTTCCTGAGAGTAACATCATTTCGAGGGTTACAAGACAATTTATAGATGTTGCATTATTGTCAGGAAGTAAGTGGTGTCCTCCCTTGCATCATGTTCATTTTTTACCAATTTAATTCGTTTTTTCCAATTAATAAACCAATTAATAAACGTATCTGTAATGTGTCGTATTTAAAAAAAAAGAAAAAAAATGAACAAACAAGCAATCTTCAATTATTTTGAAAATACAGAGAGTTAAACATTTTTAAAATTCCGATTTTCATTTGCATGTAAATTTCAAACCGAACAAGTTAGCCACCGAGTTTAATAGTCTGTTGAACTCGTATTGTCGAGGACAATCGAAAAATGTAAAAATATACAGCGTGTCCCATTTAAAAAAATATAACTTTAGCACGTCACAACTTCTTGGAACAGCCAGTATATTTCGAATTGACTCTCAATGATTACTTCTTGTCGCTAATTTTCACGTTTAAAATTTTATTTCAATATTTTTATTAATTCCGTAGATATTTACGCGATTCCATACACTTGCCCATCATCGTAATCTAACGAGCTTTATGCCGATGCTATATTGGAATCGTAAGCATATTTTATAGTAGGATTTTATAGATTTAGGAATCTTGGTGTTGGTTGAGAGGGCGGATACTTCCGTATTGTCGTGGAGCGTACGGTCATTTACATATACCTTGTATGTGCACATTAATATAGGGAATTTAAATTATTTATAGGATCAAAAATAAATAATTAAGAAAGAAACTCTTACACATAGAGATGTGCAGGAATCAATAATAGCTAAAGGCTAGAGTAATGTATCCATTTAAATTAGAAATGTCAAAGTAATAGGTAAAACCGAGGGGTTCTGGGCAGGGTTTTTAACAGTAACAAATGTACGCAGAGACAATTGGTATGTGCATATAGTGAAGGTGAACATTAGAGGAGAATATTAATTTACTATAAACAATTAAAAGTGTAAATTAAAAGAGTACGCCTCTGTACAACATACACTGTCAAAAATCCTCGATACACATGTTTGTTATTCATTAAAAGATTTGTTCTGCTTAGTTGCAAAGTATAAACATAAGATATGTATAAGAGACAAGTATTGTTAATGTTATGAGTAGTTAGATTTAATGTATATATTTATAATATCGTTATATAGTAAAAATCCGACAAGTCAAAATTATAATTGTAATATTAAGAAGGATGAAAAGATGGAATCCTCTTGTGAAGGTGGTGTGTGAAAGTAGTAATCGTCATATCCATGTATTCATGCCAATTTCAGATTTAGGTAAATTAATTGTTCGGTAAATCTTGAATTCATGTGGTAACTGACAGCTGTTGGGTTTATTGGAACTAGAAATATTTAAAAGAAAGGAAAGTTATTGAAATACACAGAAAAATATAGGGAACAGAAACATAAATTTAAAATCTAAATTCAAAATAAGAATAAATAATCAATTATTTAAATAAAGTATAATGTTTTTAGATTGGTAATAAAAAAAACAAAAGTTTGGGCATCATTTTAGGGAGCGTCAGCGAGGCTATAAATAGGGGTAAACAAAAAGAATTAGTTTTTGGCAATGGGTGAGAAATCGTCACAAGTGAGAATAACGAATGAATAATTCGTTATTAAGTAGCCAATTATCAATCAGTGATAAATATAATACACTTTCGCATGGAAGAATAATTGTTAAATACAAAATTATCAATCAGATGTCAACAAGAAATGATTAAACAAACTTACTTACCGAAAATCCTGTGTTCCTGTATCCGGAGCCAATAGCTATTGGCTTATATTTCAAGTAAGGTTTCCACATCGCCTTGGGTGTTCCTGTTATTCATTTTCCTAATTAACTGGGAGTACCTGTATGTACCGATCCACACCATTATTCAGATAAACAAGTGGGACTATCATGATCCCGGATACATTTTTACATCCTATGTAACCTAACCTCTCAGAGGAAATAATACTCACCGGTTAATCAGAAACAAGTAAACTAGAGATGACCCAGTTAACTAATACTTAAATGATGTTTAATGAAATGGTGGCAAATCACCAGACAATTTAGCAATACGCAAAAATAATCTCATGTTGAGGGTTAATCGGATGGGTAGGCAACTTAGTATGCATATAGGTAGGATAAGTTAAATAAGTTGAATATATTTGATAAGATTGTGTATAAGTCAAATGAATAGTTTGCATGTTAATGTTATTATTTAATTATATTTGTTTACTATTTAATATCAATGAATTTTATTTGAGTTTAAAATAAAGCAATAAGCAGAGACAAAGAGCAGCAACCCGAATTGAAGTGGTAGAACTTAGGAACCTTTTCCTTGAAAGACATAACGATATAAGTAGGAGTTTTTGTATTTAAAGAACATGTATCTTTAACTGAATCTGAAAATGTTTAAATTATATTTTCGATATCAAGATCATTTTAGGTGGGGGTGTTAGAAATTTATTAACCTTATTGAAGGGGTCAAAATATTAATGTTCATTTAAATTAAATTATTTGCGAGGGTCTATTAAAATTGATTTAATTACTAGTGCATATATGTGTGTGGGTGGAGGAAGGATAGTGCGTTCCACCATAAGTTCTTCCAACTTAAATTATTAATAATCAAATAACAAAGAGTATTTAAAAAGTTAAGTAAGGGTAATTGGCTCCGCAACGTGGGGCATTTCATAGGAATAAATAATATATCAAAATATTGGAAAATGGTACAGATAAGGAAAAACTTTACAGTATGTACCTTTATGGGCTATGTTTTACAATACATCTATAGGTGGTACTGACTGTAATTCAATGCGAGCCACTGCACTCAAAAAGTATTTAAATCCTGGAGCTTCAAGATGTGGATGAGATTACAACACAATTACACAAGCGTATAGGAAATCGCTCAACCTTGACAGAATTCCAAGTGCATGATGAGTTTTATCAACCCATGACAATGTCTTCTACTAAACACTTTATTAATAAAGACGGAATTGTTTACCATGTACTCGTAAGCAAAGGAGAGACCATTACTAGATGTTTTGGACCAGTAGCTGTTAGATTAGGAACAATGAAAACTTATCATAATGCCGCTGGTTTGGAGAAAAATATTATTCGCCTGGGAGAGGGGTGACATTGGTCCGAAGAGGGACAAGCTCTTCAGACCCAACTAGTCAGCAATATGGTTTATACTCGAAAGGGGAAACGGCAACTGATGCACGGCGAATATTATATGACTCTGCATATCTAAATTAGTTGATGCAATTAAAATGCAAATCTTGTGCATCCTCTGTAAAGTCGCAAAAAATAGAGGTTTATTCGTTAATTGTATTTAAGTTTTCCTTTAAGTAGCCTTGAAGGTTACTTATACCTATAAATACAAAGTTTTATTTCGCAGTATTTTGTGCAAATTTGATTGTTTCAGACAGTCCGCTAACCTCCATGGTTTCGTTTTGTTGTACTTCATTTACAGAGTACTATACAGCCTTCGTATATTCAAAACAGTTCCGTTATTTTTGGGGATTAAACTGAAGTTAAAATAAAAATGTTTACAGAAGAAAATGTCGTTCGAGGTGTTGCACCGACAGTAACACCAAATGATTATTCGACAGGAATTTTTATGTACGAACGCTTAATTGAAAATATCCATAAAGGCACTTTGTTCGTAAGTAAACGCATATATTATTTTGGTTTTCAATACATTACGCTTTTATAGTTAAATGAAGTAACAGGTGAACAGATTACCTACGAGACCTTCTTGCAATATTCTTGTCGTCTCGCTGATAGTTTGATTAAATATGGAATAGATTCGGAACATATTCTTTCCGTGTGTTGCGAAAATTGCATTGAATATTTCATTGCAGTTATGGCAGCCTTATTCGCCGGCATACCTATTTGCCCTATCAGTTCTCTTTACACAGAACGTAAGTCTGCAATATATGATACCACCAACACTGAACATATATTTTCAAATTTTTATAGGTGAATTTACAAGTGCATTCGATTTAGTAAAACCAGCTATTGTATTCTGTTCCTTTAAGAATGTGGATAAAATGATAGAATTGAAGACAAAAATTCCAGAAATGAAAGAGATTATTGTAATAAATTCAGACACGCCAATAAGTGATGGATGGAATTTGAAACAGTTCATCGAAAAGCATTCCGATTATGTTGATATTCATAATTATAAACCTGTTTCAGTTGATGTGGAGGATCATGTGGCATTTATCTTATTTTCGTCAGGAACAACTGGACTGCCAAAGGGTGTTATGCTGACACACAAAAACATTAATTATGAAAATGCTTTATTTAGGTAAGTTTCCACCAATTATAAACAAGATAGTCGTTCATTTTTCTTGTCGATAAATCTGCAAATATTTTTAACATTTGATATTAGACTTATTATTATTCTACAATATTGAATTAAATTTTTATATACTACAATTTTTTAGAGAACCTTGGTTATATGTGAAGAAGCAATCGCAACACGTGCTTAGTTTCCTTCCAAATTTCCATGCTTTCGGATTGCGCGTTATATTAAATTCCATTATGTTAGGGTGCACCGTTGTTGTTCTAGAGAAATTCGATTTCGAATTGCATTTAAATTGCATTACGAAATACAGAATTACAACGGTCACTCTTGTCCCACCGGTATTGCAATTATACGCTAAGAGTCCGTTAATGGATAAATATGACTTGTCACATGTAGAGTACCTTCTGGTTGGTGGAGCTCCATTGAGTGAATCATTGCGCAAAGCTGTTTTACAACGGTAAATTTATCCGAAAAATGTTTGATGTAGAATTCTTACAAAAGAAACTAATTTTAGCGTGGGAATTAAAAATATAGTACAAGGATATGGAATGACTGAGCTTACACTAGTTGTGACGGTTTTGCCAGCAGGCTTAGATCGTCCTAGAACTTGTGGAAAGTTACTTCCGCAGTTAACAGCAACTGTTAAGGATTTGAAAACCGACCGAAATCTAGGACCAAATCAGAATGGCGAATTATGTTTCAAAGGAGGTGTAGTAATGAAAGGTTACTACAAGAATGAAGCCGCCACTAAGGAAATTTTCACAGAAGATGGATACTTGAGGACTGGCGATATTGGTTACTACGACGAGGAAGGATTTTTTTACATTGAAGGTAGACTGAAAGAGCTGATTAAGTACAAGGGCCACCAGGTATTTGCGAATTTACAAGAGCTTCAAATCCATAATTCTCAGTAAAATTACAGGTAGCTCCAGCTGAATTGGAAGATGTCCTATTGACCAACCAAAAAATTAAGAGAGCTGCTGTAATCGGAACACCCGATGAAGATGCAGGTGAACTTCCCATGGCGTTTGTTGTGAAGCAACCCGATGCTAACTTAACAGAGCAAGAAGTTGTCGAATATGTAAAAGGTAAGGAGTGGATCGCAGCATGTTTACGTTTAGAATTGCTAATTGAATTTCACAGAATTTGTAGCTCCTGTCAAGTATTTGCGCGGGGGTGTTGTTTTTGTAGAAGATCTTCCTATAAACGCAATGGGTAAAGTTTTAAGAAGGGAATTGAAGAAATTGATTGGATTAAACAAATCGATACTATAATCCGATGTATTGAATGGTCTGCTTAAATAAAACACCTTAATATCGTTAGAACAATTAGTTTTGCAACAAGAAAGTACTTTTTATTACTGGGAGAGACCCATATAATAGCAGTGTCATAATTGTTTCAATCTATATTCTTTAAATGCAACCCGGTATCTTGATTTTTAGATAAGTTCTGAGAAAACAGTTAGATTTGAGAGAAAATATATTAACACTCATCTAAGATGCAATTAGTAGAGAGAAAGAAGCGCTTGAATCAAACAAATATACATTCAGTCAAGAAAATTATGTTTTTAAATGGCGCCAAAGGTATATTTGATTGATTTGAACATATAATTTTGTCCATGCCATTTATTTGATCCAAACGTAATTTTTTCAATTGATAATCTAAATAATTTCATTTTAAGATATATTTGCTTGATTTAGTGTAGAATATGCTTGATATAACAATATAGTTCTTTCATTTAAATTACATCCTCAATGACTAAAATACAACTTTTCTCTACTATTTATTTGAAATAATTAACTCTTTATACCTATGTACATATATTTTAATTTGATTTGATCTTCACGCCCTTTGCTATTATAACGATTGTCTAAACCATATTTTTATTAATCCAATTTTTTAAAGGTACTATGATGTTTTGCAAACAGACCACCTTTTATATACATTTATTGGTTGGCTTTATAGTTATTGTGCAGGTGAGAGTGGGTTTAGGTTTATAGCATGAATGTGTGAGGTATAACTTTTTATGTTAATTAAGTAAGGAATTATGTTTGGTTTCTTGTCAACGTTAGTACAGTGATTTAATTGTCTGGGAACAGGTTAAATTTCCCGCCACAGTTTTTAGCGTATTTTAATTCTTAGCATACCTGTGCTGACTAAAATGTAATTCAATCTTGTTTATTGCTATTATCAAATGCGGCTTATCCTTTAGCTTTTAGCTTTTGTATTTTGTCAGCATCGTTTTCGCAGTGGTCTTAGAAGGAAAAATAGCGATCGGTCATATTTTCTACAGTGGTGTATGGAACAATTTACGAAATAGTATCTAGATGACTTTGTAACCTATAAACTCTTTGTTCAACAAGAATTGTGGATCGTTTTGGAAATAAATACTGCATTTGTAAGGGTAAATCTAGTGGACGACCATCAGTTTTGTCGGAAGATGTTGTTGATAATGTTAGATAATAATATGGCTCAACAAAGTCTGGAACGAGTATTTGATAATGTAAAAAAAGAGTTAATTTGTGTTTAGTATCCAATGGTGGACATCTTGAGAACCTATTATACAGTGATATTTAAAAACAGAGGCACTTTTCTATTAATATTAAATTTATTATTCATTCTGTATATTTGATTCGGGTATTTTGCCTATGTTTTTGCAAAAGGAAAATCCACAGCAGATCCGGTACATATCCTAAAACAGACGATATAAATAGCTAACGAATTTAAGCTTGAGATATTATTTGTAGATTATAAACAAACATTTGACTGAATAAATAGATAGCAGTTGATAATTATATTAGAAGAATTAAGTGTACCACCGAAATTTATAAGGTTAATAGGAATGAGGGTAAAGGAAACTCGGGTTAAAATAAGAACAAACTCGGGTGACACGGAAGCATTTGAGGTGAATAAGGGCGTAAGACAGGGGGATGCACTATCTGCTACTCTATTCAATATTTGTATGGAATGTATGACCAAAAACGTAAATAAGGGAAACATAAGGAACCGAGCGGCGCCAATAATCGCATATGCTGACGACCTTGTCATGAAGAAAAACAAAGAAAATTTTTAGGAAATATATATAAACAGATCAAAGCGAAGGGTGAAGCTCTAGGATTAAGGATCATCGAAATGAAGACGAAGTACACTCGTGGCCACATAAAAGTTTCCGACCGACAAGCAAGTTTTTAGAAGTTTTTACAGTGTACGAGTGTGTT
>JARFOC010082058.1:0-14591 GCA_031763485.1 Osmoderma eremita
TATGTATTGATTATGATATTTTTATAATTTTTGTTGTTTTTCTTTCTACTTTACTTAATATTGTTCTGTTATTGGATATACTTCTGTTGGACAATAAAGGGCCATTATTATTATTATTATTATTCTATAATTTCACCATCTTCTATAATTATATAAAACCAGAACTTTTTCGAAATCCTTTGTGGGTTTTGTGTTATACTGTTGGTAGTTGTTACACGTATTTTGTAGTATATCTTCAACGTTGCATCGAGTATCACTGCACTTGTTGCTTTAGATATCCCCAAAGGAAAAAAAAGAATGCACTTAAAAAATATTATTAGTGCTTAAATTTTTTGGACTTTTATTATTTTGTCATAACTATTTAATAAATGTTTATAATATATGTGTATGCATTTATTATAATATATTTTTCAAAAATCGTTGAATTCTGGCAGCAAATATAAAAGCTGCAACAAAAAGCAACAACCATACATTAAACAAGAATTTGCCAAAATACCAGTACAATTTTATTATTCCTAAGTTTGAGAACAACCAAAACTCTAAGGAATAATTTTCCTTCATAAAGATGCAATAAAAAAGTTTTTTCTCTTGTGACTTGGACCTGGAACACGCTGTACACAGTGGATATTCCAGCCTAAGCATACAATATCTATACAATGCAAAGATACATTTGCACTGCATCTACATATACATACATAGGTGTGTACATCAAACGATATAGGTTTTCATATACTGGTCAAATAAAAGAATACCGTAACACATTTTGATGATACATGTTTGGTTTTAATATGTCCTTAAATCCCATTAAATTTGAAATAAAAATTAAAAAAGAAGAAACAAAAGTCAGTACACAAGGTTGTGAAAATTTATTATTGTTTTGACCACAGCTGTAGTTCAACATATCTTATCTAAAACTTTGGAATGTTGTTAAATATATTCAACATAGATAAATAGCCCCTGGGATTATTGTTCGGCAAATATTCGAATAACATTCAATATTCATTTCGACTATTGTTACCTCCGATTTAAAATTACACTTTATAAGAGGGAGAGAAATAAGGATTGAGAGATAGAAGGAATACGGCGCGCGAATAAAAATAATCTGATGAACTCGTTATTTCTCACGTCAACTTCGCATAGTCCAATAGTCCAATCGTTAAATTTTCGTACGATACGCAAAGCCCAGAGAAAATACTTCGGTACTCCGGACGAATCGTTTATTCCCGCAAATCGCGCCAATATATTTGATGAGACCGAAAAAAGTATTTTGGGTTTCACCGGCTACCTGTCGGTTTGTGCCCTATAATTTATAATATCCCATAGTTCAATTTGTTATCGATTTTTTTATATGTCCCATTCGCAACGGTTTATTACGAGGCAAGATTAAAATGAAATCTATTTAGCTGATAGAGTAACCTCTCTTCTGGTTTTCCAGTTACAACCGTTTCTGTTAAAAATGAAAAATCACACATCCCAAAGAAAGTACTCATACAATTTATTCAAAGAGTATAAACTAGAATGCGGGATGGGTCCTTTGTCAGAATTGATAACCTTGTCCTTAATCTTATGAATATAAATACTATCCAATTCTCAAAGATTAAAGACTTGTTTCGCTAGCCTAAGATTGTCTGTTGACATGTGCGTGACCTGTTTCTGTAATATGTTTGGCAACACTGGACTTTTCTGGGCTGTCACCTCTAAAATGAGCAATGTGCTCTTTAAAGTGTGTTAAAATTGGCCGCCTTTTTTACATTACATTCTTTACAATCTATTTCATAAATTCTTGATTTCTGATGATCGTCAATTTTATCTTTGGCATTTCCTAAAAGATTACTTAAAGAATTATTTGTGTTGTACGCGATGCGTAAATTATTTTTGAAAATTTCGGATACGTTTTGACATACTATTGCTGCACCCTGTATATTAGATTGATTTTGTTACATGCTGTAGTTTATTTGATATTTTAATCCATTTCGATCGGCCTAACACCCATTTTATATTCGCTCAAAAGGCGAACATAGAAGACATGCGTGTTAGAATTTTTCATTTAATACTTCGAACATAAAGCTCTTTCCTTATTGGACTAAATGACGTGCGATTTTTTTATATTAGTCCCAAGTGTAAAACAGAAATATGGTGCCTGTTGTTCTCTTTACGCCATGACAGATTTTTGATTAGCTCCATTATTAAAACTGGCTTTAGAAACGTTTTATTACTTATGCATATGTTCTGTTCGGCGCTCCATAGAAAAATTTAAATACTTATAAATAAGCCGGTCGTAGCCGAAGCCACGAACATTGACCGGTCGAATTAGTTTTCTACATATTTAGAGAATACATTTGAATTCCGCTTGAACTGAGAGAGAGGTATGAAAGAATCTGCTCTTCGTTATACAAATGGTTAGATTTGAATAACATAAAAACAATATAAATTAAGTCTATACCAATGTATTAATTTATCGATTATCGACATAAATGCTATCACCCAACTGCAAAGAGTATTAACACAATATTATTATAACAATGGTTTAAGCTTACTAAAACCGCCACTATTTCGAACATGGTGGTACCTTTGATAGATTATATAAATCGGATTTGAGGCACACACACAACATTTACATGGAATTTCCAGGTGTATTTAGAGAGACCTTGCATGTTCAACATTATTACTGTTGACTCATTTATTGTCTAGTAGTAGAATTGGGATGTTACTACTTCCTTAACACACGGCAAACTTATCTGGAAGGTCTGTTAAGTTACTTTTCTCCTGAACTAATTCAAATCCATCATTATAATTGTGGAAACTGGCTGCAAGTATCGAAGTAATATACAGGGATGGCTAGAGACATAAGACATAAATCTTTGGCAGTGTTATAATAAAATTTTGCTATCCCTATATTAAGTGTCAGTACTGTAATGCACATCTCGGCTTTTTTGGAACTTCATAATTAGCAAACGCAAGACTAATGCCCTACTAAAAATATTGTTTGATAATAACAATTCTTCCGATGACTTGAATGTTATAGTAAAGATGGCAAGGACTGTGGGGCAGCACAATAAACACACTGTTCGGATTAGTCCTCCCGCAGAAAGTATTAATTAATTCGGGACGACACGTGTTTCGGGAATACGTGGATGCTAATACCGAATTCGGTGTTCGACTTGATAATGGGAATCCACGTATTCCCGAAACACGTGTCGTCCCGAATTAATTAACACTTTGTGCGGGAGGAGTAATCCGAACAGTGTATTTATTGAATGTTATAGGTGATACGTTTTAAAATCTATTTGCTCTAATCATTCTAATCTTGTGTCAAATTTTAATCCCACGTCCTATTATAATTCAAACAACAAAAGAAAAAAAGTTATTTGATTCACACCCACAAACTGTTTCCTTTTACGACGAAAAAAACCAAGCAAGAACCGTTTGTCTCCACATTTACGATTTTGTTTGTGAATAATGTTCAGTCCTTACTTTATTTAAAACTATTTTTGGACCATAAAAAATACAAATATTATACAACTAATAGACAAAATTATGTTACAATCAAATTTAAATTTTGTTTAATTTTTATATACCCAGCCAATCTTATATCTCCATTCCACCTTTATCGCCACCACTGCAGGAATCGCTTTTTCCTTTCGCCAAGCTGCGACGATTTGATTAACAATTTGATTCAGATTTAATTGAGTGGGGAAAATACGAAGGACAAAAGACTGGGGGATTCAATTATATGGGAATCCGATTAAAAGAGATTTGGATAATATATATTTTTGTGAGAGAAGGAATTTTTTGCATCGTTTTATTTTGTTAATACGGGGTTGGCTTGGCAAAGACGTAATATCCTACGCTTCTTTTGGATGCAGCAACTTCAATAATATGGAAGGATAAATGCAGAACTGTTTCCCTTAAAAAGACAGTAGGCAAAAATATATTTTTTTGAAAATCTTGTCATTGAGAATACCTTAGATATTTTTATTATTGCATATTTATACTGATTTGAAAAAGATATATGCTCGAAATTTTTCTAAATCCCTGATTTCGTTCCTTTAAGAAATGGATCCAATAGTTTGAGATAGGTAAACTTAGAATACACATGTTTTGCCATTCATTTATTAGTGAGGATTGACTGGAAAGTCTTTTTCTTTAATTCTGCAGATATCCAGAAGAAATTTGAAATCCAAAATACACTAACTCAACTGACAGTGTAAAAATATTAATCGGAATCAAAAGTAAGGAAAAAGAAATGATTATTTGAAAATCGTTCTTAATGACAAATTTATTATAATTACTAAGGGTCTGTCGTTTGAAATTTACCAGTTATACCTCGCAGATATATTATCGGTACTGAGGACTGCAAGTGCCTTTCTGGCATTTAAAAATTAGATTTCGTGTCATCCAACCGTCTACTTAACTGGCTCGAGGGGCGAGCAAATTGGACGTTACCAATATCAAAATATTTAAAAGGAGATTGCAAGTCATTTTAATAAATTTACTCGCCAACCACGCTAGCCCTCGTCCCCTTTTACATTGAGAAATTTATAATAAGGGTATATATCCATCATTATTAAATCGGAATTGGAATCAGACGAAATCGAATGACAGCTGAAATCATACCGTGAGTTCAAGAAGTACATTTGGGTACGCCCTCTACCGGTTGGTCTGTCTTAGTTAGTTAGGTAATGATCCTGACCTGTCCCGCGCAATTTAGATGTCTCATTTTTAACGTAGGACCTCCCACTAAAAACATAATTAGAATAACTGTTCGTTTTACTCATTTATATTATAGATTCTGTATGTAATGTTTGAATTATTTAGTTAGAATAATGAAGTATATACTTCATAACAACTATATAGTTGTTTTAACATTTCTTTCGTGGTTACAACTACATAAATATTTATTTGAAACAACGTTTTGTTTTAAATTAAGTTAAACATCGCTACGAAATACAAAAATGGTTGAAATAGTTAGAATAAATTGCATTCACACCTATACACTCTTTTTATATATTTTTAATTTGAAAATCGGAGGATTGCGCTGTCTGTGCAGTTTCCTTAAAATCGGGAGGTGCGCGTTGCCGGTATTCCCTTGTTAGTTACTCAGTTATTTCGTAAGTGTTTAAATACATTTCTAAACTTTCTAAATGCATGCTGGAAAAATAAAAAATTGATGATAAACGTTCCAAAAATGTGACCTACTCCATTTACTAATTTTTTTAATATATTATTTTTCATCAAACTGCAATTTTTTTGGATTGTAACAGATTAAATTACTGCTCTTTTCATCTGCAATATAGGTAAAGTTTTAGCAATATTTGGTCATTTGCTACTATTATAACAGAAGGCAGCAATCCAAATGAATTAAAAACTAAATTGGTTTTTGATTCATTTGGATTGCTTTCTAAGCCTTTATAGTGTGGTGTATGAAGAATGGGTTGATTGTTAACTTACAAAAAAACCATTTGTTTGTAGCCACATTGTAGAAAAGTTAAGAAAATCTAAATATTTTCAGAAATCCGTATTTTCAAATGAATAATCTTCAATAGTTTTCATAACCTCATCTCCATATTATATAAGTGGTGGAATAATTCTCAGAAAGTCTAGCTCTTAATTCTGCGTCTGGCCGACATTCTGGGAAAGCTGTTTTGAAAATAAAAATCATTCTTTTCTTTCTAACGTTCATATTGAAAGTGCCCGCTATCCATCTATACGCTTCCGCCCCTATTATAATCATTTTACGTACTTTCAGCAGCTATCAGCCCCCCTGTAAAATGGCCGAAAAGAGAACCGGAATGATTAATATTCGTACATTAAAACTTTATTCAGGATCTAAAATCGAATCAGAACTTGGGCGGAAAGTGCATGTTTACCGAAATGCATTGTAAACGATCTTCTGTGGGAGTTTTCGAAGGAAAATTCCGGGCACAATGGCCCGCGCGAGCTGCTTTGCGTGGTCCCAAATAATGGCTGATAAATTAACAACCATTTAATAAAGGATGGACGGAATGAAAAATATCCCGGCTACGAGGCCGTGGTTTATTGTCTTATAATATCTATTATTTTGAACTTAATTGCCCTCATGAATGAGGAACTTATGGATTACTAATACTAATTTCATACACCTAAAGTGATAAAAACTTCATACCGCTTTGATCTAGCGAACAATTTGCATCGTAAAGTTCAGTTAGATTAGCTATAAAACACAAATTCGGTATTGATTTATCAAACACCGCTTACTTTGATACGATCAACATCTGAAAGTAATGGCACCCAGTTTTCGGGCTATAATCGTATGGTAATCTCTTTCTTTTTCTTCGAATATGAACTCTTAATATTCCTTTAGCAAGCATAGATATGCATATAAATCATACACCAAAACAATTTGCGATTTTCAAACATTGCTAGTGGAATCTTAATCACGAACAAAAGGGGTCTGAACATTTAATGCATATGAGAAATAAAATAGACTCGCTGTCTATCAGAGATGATATGATTCGCATGATATCCCATTGAAATCAAATGGAAACAGCGTAAACTCGTGTTACTTTAGTCCAGTGACTCCCAATGAATTGAAATAACATCAAAAGCAAAACCAAAAGCACTCAGGATTCGTATGGTTCCTCTACAAAACTGCTCGAAGCCTGGACGATTATCAACGGGCGTATCACTGAGGGTGCGTTTCCCAAGGAACCAAAAATTGCTAGAGCTTTGCCAATATACAAAAAGAGAGATATCGCTGATATTGGTAGCTACTAGGCCGATATCCATTTTGCCAGATCTATGAGCTGGTAATTGTAAATAGGCTAAATAACTTTTTCGACAAAAACAATTGGTAGAGCGCAACATAGATATGACAAAGACAAGTCCACTATGACAGGAATACATGAGGTGATGAGCACGGTGTTACATGCGCTGGATCAGGGAGAGCACCGTTGGTTTGACGTGTTGTCATTGAAATAAAGCTTTTGGTACAGTTAACCATAACATACCGATGGACAAACTTTCTCATTACGGTTTAAGAGACAACAGTCACCACTTGGTTTATGTTGACAACACGTTGACCTGCAAGAACTCCTTGCAGGTCTGTAATGTTGTCAATCAAGCAGGCTGTACCTCTAGGGTCACTGTTGGGACCGCTTCTAATCATTATATAGTCATTATGCTTTTGCATACAATATTACAGCTGATACAGTTTGCTTGTACGCGGATAACACTGTGGTGGTTAAAGATAGATCAAGGAGTTTTTATCTGGAAATGGCAGAAGTTGTAATGAGTTGAGCAAAAGCGTGGTTTGAATCCAATAGACTTGCAGTCAACTCAAACAAAACACGACTAAACGCAAATGTCGCTAATAGTCACCAAAAGTTTGTCCATCAGAAATTTTTTTCAAATTTTAAAAACTCACTTATTAGACAAGGCGTTATATACAATTGATGATTTTTTAAATATTTATTGGTACTGTGTTTTCTGAAACGTGTTATTCAATTATTATTAGTGGATTCTTCTGTATATTTATTGTGGATAAACAAAAAAGAACGTTAAAGCGATGGTTGAAAATCACGAGATTTTGTTATAAACTGGAACAAAGGAATCGACACAAACCTTCAAACCGAATCATCTGTATGATGTAAGTGATCTATAACCTAACATAATACACCGAACGGAACACGTGTATACCCCATACATATATCAAAGCAATTATAGTTCTATTCACATCTTTTCACGTTCCTAAATCGTTTTCATCTATTATTTTTGTTTCACTTACGATTTTTCTTCGGGTACAACAAATATTTCTGATGAATATTACAAACAAGCAGCCGAAGACTTCGGTAATACAACACCTTGTTTTAAGTGTATAACAAATAGCTGTGTTTGTGGTAATGTCTAATGTGTTAGATACACATGCGCTTACTTATTATGTAGTATGTGCTTTCTACATCTCGGTACTTGTGTGTCGTATAAGCCTAGACATTCCGTATATTTGATCTATTGTTAATATTCTCAAGTTATTACAGCAAGAATTGTTGCGTAACATTGCCTTTGTTACGCTGTTTTGTTTTCATGTTACGTTACGTATATCAAAGGAAGACAATCAAGGATATAATATAATATAATAATTCCTATTTTTCCATGCGGTAATATGAAATAACAGTTATCAAATAGTTATGGGGCAGAGGGTAAAGATTATATATTTAAGTCAAACGCGCAGGGCGAGTATTAATCATAAAAGCGAGGCTCTAACGATCAGGATCGGCGATAATTATATAAAGCACATTTATGTTTAATGATATATTAAACATCTTGAACAACTACGTGCTTATAAATCTCTTCTAACTTCCTTAAGAAAAATCGCATACAACAACACCTTCTACGAGAAAGAAATTGTAAAATTGGTGACCTTTTTGGGGTCGAATATCAAGCTGTTATTATGTATAATAGAGTATTTTTATAATCCCGACAATAAATAGAGTTATTATGGTACAATTTCCCATAGATATTAACCAAAAACGGGAGTATAAGTGACATACAATTTTCTTCTGGGGAGAATTTATTCTCAACGAATCAATTAAACCTTTTCCACAAACAGAGGCAAAAATTACAACTTTCAGCTTCACTTACGTCAACGGGGATTACTCTTAAAGAAAAAGAAGAAATGGACCTTGAGGGGTGTGGATAAGTTAAAAATACAGACTCTGAAAGCCGGTGGCAGATGTTATATGTGTGAGGGATGCTACTGAGAAGACGAATACCTATTGCAAAACGGGAGTTAATTAAAATTTTCTTATTTGCAGTCGCTTCTGTATTCGGTGGTGGTTTCGTTTTTTAAGCCTCGGATAATTGACAGATGTTTACCGTAGAAAATTAGGTGATTGTATTGATTTTCATCCTACCACAAGCTAAATAACGTTGCTGAATTTTGCCCCTTTTGATATAGCGATAAAGAAGATAAAATCATAAATCTTCGAAGGTAAATTTATGTCAACAATTAATCAAGATTAAATTGGATGAATAGAGATTTTTGTTGGGAAAGGGAAACCGTCTTCCACTTACTAAGTAAAGGAAAGGATTACTTACCTCTAACTATTGGTAGTCTTTTCCTAAAAGAATATTTGGATGGAGTAATTGCCTAACTCTTTTGGGCGCTGCTATAATTCATTTTCCAAAATCATTGATACTACTACATATTTTTATTTACCTCCATCTCTTCTGGTGGTCAAAAAATATCTATTTGGAAGGTCGCATTTCCTATCTGATGGTTGCTATAAATGTTTACCAAAACGGTATTTATTGGTTTTAACCAAGGGTGGAGCTAACGGTATAGCATAATTTAGCAACATTTCTATCTTGAAAATTTAAATCTAATTTCATCATACTATCTTTCGTTCTACTATCGACTTTATATTTTGGAGATCATCTATCTTCTATATCAATATCAGATACTGATTGGTTTAGGCACAATTTGTGGTTGTTGCTTTACTATATTAATTCGAGTACACCGAAGAGCATTTGTAAGCAAAGAGATTTGAGATTATGACCGGATACTTTTGGGAAAATTTCCGGAAAACGACGAAATTGATCATGTATTGTCTTTGAGGCTGGAATTTATGATTTATAATGCAACACAAGCTGGGTAAAATTTATTCAATGAAGGATTCTAAAAATTTACGATTTGTTGTTTACTATCTCTTTTTAGTTTTCGAAAATAACACACTAAGTGTGCTTGTTATATTAGCCTCTTCTAAACTTTTATTATTAATAGTGACAGACGGTTTCGAATTCTAAACACTTTAATATATAATTTAGTAGTTTATATTAGAAGGGAAAAAAAAGACTAATAAAAACCGTAAATATACCTGACTGTTGACGAACAGTAGCATATATCAGTTGGCCTCCCTGCTTTAGACCACTAATACGGCCCACTGTGACATATGATATTACATTCCCCATGGTCTACTTCGAGTATAAAAATGGTTGGTAAGTTGTTTAGAATGTCGCCTGTCGCTTTTCATCTACACAGCCGCGGCATTATGTTGCCCCGGCCGACTTGATCACTTACGCTTGGCAACACTTTGCTCAACGCGAAAACAAGTGTCGAATTAGAACATGCTTCATTCGGCCTGTCTACGAACACCTTCAACCCGATCTCAAAGCGTCTTCCCTCATTTGCATAATGATTTTTCATCAACAGATACACTTTGCTGGTTTATTTTGTTCACAGCATGGGTTTCGTACCGTCCACTACCTCCTTTCTTCTCTCTTCTTCTTATTCTTTGACTTCCTCCTTTTTTCTTCATCATTTTATGACGGCTACATATTTATTGTAATTCGATTATCACATTACCAATAAGGAAGAGAGATCTAATTTCCTACTTTAGTAACCAAGCAATTGGATATTGTTTTGTTAATCATATCTGTTCTCTAGTGCTTACATAACAACTCAGGAAACACGCTTACGTTTAATAGCGATTATTTTTTAATTGAGGAACTCAATGAAATATATGGTAGATACTAAGCGTTTCGTTTTTGGCAAAATGTCCGCCGCAAAAACGTATTTCTTTTGAATAACATATAGGTATTCACTACCAATGTGTAATACTCATAAAAAACGTTAGACATCGACGATTACCCAATCTAACATGAATTATATAACTGAACCTTTTAACTATACGTTTATTAAACTTGTTTATTAAACTATGTACGTAATACATACACTTAACAAACCTTAAAAAGTACTCTACAACGCATAAACATTACAAACTACATACGTATTTCGGCAACGAAGTTGTCACTATCAGCAGTAACGCTAAAGGATTTAGCATTACTGCTGAGGATGGCCGATATACGTATACAGTTTGTAGAGATTTATGTGGAGTGTTTTTTTTTGGTTTTTGTTAAGTGTGAATGACGTGGCGAAGTTCCTAGGATGAGTCCACATAATACATAATTTATAGTTCTTTCTTCTTCTCCCTCTTCTTCTTCCTTTCTACACGTGGTAGTTAGACTGCTGCCTGTTTTCTTCCCATGCCTCTTCGTGTGTAGATGTCCAGCATTCCTTCGATGGCCTGCCCTGATTTATTTTCCCAACAGTGTTATTTATTTTGGCACTTTCCATCAGTCTATCATCGTCCATTCTGCTTACGTTGTTAGTTTTTTCAATTTCGCAATGAAAAATATCTTGCTTTAGTGAATACTGGACATTCATAGGCTGGTAGCCTTAGTATTCTGTTCTGAAAAAAGTGAGGTTTACAGGAGTCCTGAGATTTCAAGGAACAAATGATGCGAGTAATTTTTTCTGTAGAATAAATAATCTCTTGGAACGAGTAGCCGTAGCTTAAATAGATTCTATACAAAAACAGTGAGATCGATATTCTGTTTTAAAACTCTTAGGATTTATTTTTTATAATTCATTGATCTGGTGTTGCCATGACAAATACCTGTCTACCGTTAACCCTAAAAACTTACTTGGCGTACATTCAGGTGTGGTGGAATTATGAATAGTTATTAATACTGATCGGTCAGATCTTTTGTAAGCGTCAAAAAGAATTAATTTTGGTTTAAGTTTGTTTAACAGTAGGGCATTAGATTGCGTCCACGTGGAAATTGCCAAAATAGATCTATTTCTGGCCGCAGAAAGCTCACGAAAATTTCTGGCATAAATAGTAGTGGAAGTATCGTCGGCAAACTGGCATACATCTTTAACATTATCAATAGTTTGCTGTAAATTGTTTACATATACTACAAAAGCTGACGGTCCTAAAATCGAACCTTGAGGCACCCCTAAAGTCAAGAACTTTTTTTGCGAATACCCTGTGATACCGCCCTGATTTATAGCAACCGTTTGACTACGACGGGTTAAGTAGCAAGATATCCACTGAAAACAAAGACCGCGCACCCCTAAATTGTATAATTTATCTAACAACAAATCATGCTGGATCAAGTCTAAGGCTTTCGATACGTCGAACATGAGAAACCCCGCTTTATATCTATCATCTATTAAATTATAGATGTTCCTCAAAACACTAAATAAAGCATCGTTAATGGATTTGTACTTCAGATATCCGAATTGACAGTCAGCAAAAAAAAAGATCGATCTAAGAAATTATACGAGCGTCTGTACATGACCTTTTCGAACACCTTCGAAAAGCCCTTTTTGTAAACAGGAACCAATTTGGTAGATTTAAGACGAAATGGAAAGCAACCCTGTTCAAGGGACAGATTCACTAAGTAGGTTAACAGACACGAAATGAACGCCACATCACGCAAGATTTTCATTACTTAAATGGATAAACAATTTATATTAGTATTTTGTTTATTGCAATCTAGAAGATTATGATGGAGCGTTTTGGAATTTGCAATAGGGGAATCATTCCTTTCCTTTTGAGAAGTCCAATATGCAATGCTTCCAGATCTGAAAATTATTCTTTCAAAATTTACATTAACGAAAAAGCTTTTGAAATCCACCAACTAAGAGTTTTAGCAATAATGTTGAATCCGTCAAATCTCTATCGATTTAAAATTATTTTACGCGTTAGTTTCTCCAAAGCGCAGCACTATTTTGATAGTTATTATATCAGGAGGTCTGATCCTGTCAGCTTTAGTGGGTATTCCGGAGGCCTTTATATATACATCCACGTGATGTCCGTTGTCTGTGCAATATTAAATTTCATTGTACTCAGACATAATAAACAAAAGACCTGGTATATTAACCCGTTGTCTATATAATAATGGTCGTGTTTGGTTAAATATACCGTCAACAGCTTGTACGTCGAAATTTAATCATTTACCAAGTGGAATGGGGCAGAGGTATTTGAAAATATTATTTTTAATAATCCTATCACCGCGAAAGATATTAATCATGAACGGAACCAGTTCGCATAAATAAAAAAAAATATCATTACAGCATATAACATAAGGTAAAACTACATTACATCAATATTGAATAAATCAATATACGTTCATACATATATGTCGTGTCGTGTTTAACCGCTTGTCGTACTTGTAATAATTTGTAAATATCTAGTAAAGTGCGACCTCCTCTAATGTATTCATAGACGTCATACCAATGCGTTTTGGACGCGGTCATTTTTTAAAACATGAAACGTATTCTATCGGGGAGCCAAACTTGGCCCCACCAATTATAATAGGAGAAGTAGTTATATTCATTTTACTGTCAACACAAATGATTTCTCATACATCAGTCGACTCTAATACGTTGGGTGTTTGGCGATTAAATTTATTATGCTATCGAAGGTTCTCCATCAATAAAAACTGTTTTATTATCATTATGAATTACATTATCTTCCATTAAGTAAAGTACATGTGTAACACGTTTTAAAACCAATCACATACAATGTTGCGCAATACATATTATTATCATCATCATTATTATTATGGATTGTACCTACATACTCACATATACAGAGCGTTAAGCTCTGTATTCCTGATGTATGTAAATAAATACGAAGAGTCAAAAAATAGAAAATAGTTGGCGGCACATTTTTGAAAAATCCCTATTGGCTGCGAGTAACTAGCCAGTGCAAGTAAGCTCAAAATGCCCTCAACATCCACCCACCAAATATACTATTATTCTAATTATTATAGATATTTTTGTGCTGCCAACTACTTTCCACTTTTTGATATCTCCGTATATAGATTTGACGGTAGCAACGCTTAACATAGTGTATACACATATTCCTTTTTTGTGTGGTATTAAGCATGATAACAAGAGAAAACTTAAGAGGGCAGATTGCAGGTCCAACAAAGTAGTAAGAAAAATTTGTTGTAACACCTTGTCGGTGTGCAAAATTCAACATTTTTTCAGGTTTGAGACCCCCTAAGACCCCCAAGTGTTTAAACGCATCGACATTCACAATAAGGGGTACCACGAAGCAGACATAAATGCAAGATTGCAGAATACATCTAAGTTCTATCACAACCTAAGAGAATGATTTATATGGAAAGAGGAGATCTGAGAGAAGCTCAAAGTAAATGTTTTCAGTTTTGGATACGAAACCTGGGTTTTTCCACCCGCCATGAAGACTAAACTACAGGGTATGGAGATGAAATACCTCCGCAGAGTGACTGGTGTTATCATAATGGATAAAATAAGGAACACGAATATGCACCTATTAGCATAGGTATTGGCAACTAGGGCTGTTTTTTATACGTGTGTTTCGCCGCTATTAACAGTTGTTGATTTTCCACCCAGTATATGCTTTTTGTGAGGTATTAAACTTTACAACAAGGGGGAAACTCAGAATACATTGAGATTGGAGGTCAAACAAAATGCTTAACAATATGTTTATGGATTTATCAAACGATCAAAACGAGAATGACGTTAGTTTTCTTTTTTGGCATGAATAGAGGGATAAGCTAAAACTTCAAAGGTATACGCATTTCATTATTTCCGAATATTAAATTCCTGCATTGTATCTAAATATATAAAAACATTTTCCTATAATAAAAGCATCTTAACGCATGTATCAAAGGTTCCACCACAAAGGTAATTTGGCTACTGTCATGGATGTTAGTTAAGTTGCATATCCATATGTGTATGTTGTAGTTGTGTATACAATAAAGTCAGTCGAATA
>JARFOC010082089.1:0-14588 GCA_031763485.1 Osmoderma eremita
TACAGAAATAACATAAAGTAATTACTTACAACTTAAATAATTCTAAATTATTGACATTAAAATTAAAACAGTCAAACAGGAACTGTCAGGAATTTTTTTTACATCTATTCATAGTAAATGAAATTTAATATTTTATAATAATTAATTTTAAAATGAAAATGTGAGAATGAACATAAAAGCAAAGCAACTTAAAATTAAAATTAATTTTATTAGAATTTTAATATATTACAATATATTAACATCTGATTTAAAATTAATTGGATTTTGCATTCGTACTAATGTGGATCATTTCTAAAATTAATCTGCGTTTATAATTTGGTTCTTTATTATAGTATTATAAATGAATATTTATAATACTAAACTGAACATTATCACTTACTTAATATAATTTATATTTAATTACGTATATAGTTAGAGAGCACATTAAACAATATCGGTGCTGATACAGTAATATAAAGATTGTATTTACAATTTTTTTAACAATAATTTTATACAAAAGTCCCACAACCATGATTTCTAAATTCAAATAAATTTCGCCAAATAGGTCTAAAAGTGTAGGTATAGGATACGGTGGCTTGAAATAAATTTAAGTTAAAAATACCCCTTACCACCTTGTTGAGTAAAGAACTCTGTATACCTATTTCGGCAACTAAGTTGTCACCCTCAGCAGAAAACCACAAAGGAAAGTAATGTCAGACGTAGCACTCCGAGAGCAATCCTGTTCTTAGACCGCTCTTAGACCGAATGTTGATAGTGGCGGTCTAAGAGCAGGATTGTTCTCGGAGTGCTACGTCTGACATTATTTTCCTTTGTGGTTTTCTGCTGAGGATGGCAACTTAGTTGCCGAAATACGTATACAGAGTCCTTTACTCAACAATGTGGTAAGGGCTATTTTTAACTTTAAAAAATGGTCTACAGGTATTAATTGAAATCTGAGGACGCTGTCCACCTTTGCGCATGCGAATTACGTGCCTGGGAGCAACTAGAAATGAGAGCCGTAAACTGCAGTTTAACCTAAATTAATTGTTATTATCGGTAAGTATGTTAAACATTTAAAAATACGACGATGAGATAAAATTGTTAGACAATTTATGTGTAAATATCTATATCGCATTGTTGTATAGATGTTTTTGATATTTTTAATAAATAAATCTTGAGAATTTACCTAAATTTAACTTATTCGTTATTCAATGTGTTGATTTTGTATTGACGAATTTTAATTCGATTTATTATAATGGTCGGCATCTAATAGTCATGGCAACATACGCGCAGTTTTCCGACGACCAAGCAGTCGAGTCGGTTGTATTACATCAACTTTATGGAGCAACATCCAATCCACAAACAAATCTCTTTAAATTATTGATTTTATGTTTTTGATACCATATTATGCATGCATTAATTTTAATATTGTTGACACAGAAAAAGAGTTTTTAAATTTCCCGGAATATTGACCAATTACACATAATTAAAAATAATTGCTTCATATCTGTATATTTTCGTATCTCTTATTCCTACAATTAATAATACATAAAGATGTACCCACAATAATAATTAAAATTCCGTTTTCGCTTTTATCTATAATAATATTGCTTCTAGACTTGTCTCTACAAGCTTAAGAAATTATTAGTGCTGCTGTATATTGTTAGAAAGACATAGAAAGATATACATTAATGCTAAAGGTTATGGAACTCTACATAGATTTCTTATACGAATTTAAACAGTTCTGGTTCAGATACAGCAATAAACTTGCATATGTATTTTGTAGGACAGAATGTTTATTTATTTATTTGATAACTGTCACATTAAAATAATATGTCCGGAAAGTTAAGTAATTAATAAATATTTAGAAATTGAGAGGGGAGTAGCCAAACATTTTAGCGAAAGTAACAAAATTAGAATTGAGTAAAGTTATGAATGCATTTATTGTAAATACTCGAAATTTAATTAAAAAACATCAATCATTTCGTTGATTAGGTTAGAAATGTTTCTTCTGTTTCCTAGTATATCATATTTATAATATTATTTACAGATTTTAATTATCAGTCAAACATAAATTTATTATCTAATTAGTATTCAGATATTTTGGCATTAAACGGTATTATTTATACAAATAAGGATTACTTTGTTAATGTAATTGATATGCGTAAAATAACATATAAAAGAAATGCTCTATTATAGTTTAGTACTGTTAAAGTTATTTCTCACAGTAGTTGATTATTATGGCCAGAATAATTTATAGTCGTAAACAGTAACATAATAACTTGGATTTAATTAATGTTGCAAGTTAGTAGGAATTGGCGTTTTGTTGTGATACTAAACCTTAGTATGTTTTAGGATACCCCCAAGCACTATATTTGTCCCATATAAAAGGTGCTTGTGATTTAGTAGTTTTTAATAATGCCGATAAATGCGTAAACCATTATTATATTTGTTTTATTGTGGGATTCGCTCGAGTAGAAACAAATTGTTAAGTCTCATTAAAAAAAGATCTCTCGAATACATTCCATTTTATGAACAGAAAATATTTACGAAATTCAAGGATCATTCGATCGAGTTTGTGTACGAAGCGTGTCCCGAGAATCAAGTTGGCCCGAGCTGATGGCGGTCAATACAGGTTACGGCCGAGCTTATTGGTCGGACGCCGACGTAACTCTGACAGTGATATACTATCGCTGGTCTCTCAACAACACAAATAGCTTTGAATATCACCGTTAGTGGGTCTGGGGGAGAACGGATTCTTACGAAAAATCTGGTTTATGCATAAGGCGAGCTCTGGTGAATGTATACGCAGACGGGCGACGGAATTGGGTGAAATATTTATAGTATCTTAGGGGATTGAATTTCAGCGACGGATGCTAGGCGTTCCTGCATACAATATTTTATGCCGTTTTCGTTAGGCTTAATATGTGGATATTGTTCTTGAACGTTAGACGTTTTTTGGATGTAATACAAATATTTTATTTAGTTTCAGTTAAATTTAAAGGTTACGTACAAAATAAAAATACCTTTATTATTTGTTATTTGTTAACTATTATTTAAAATTAGGGCAATAATTAATACTATAATAACAAATATTTACTGATTTTAAGCAAGGTGATCGTAACCTCATGATTAAGTTGGTAATTCTGGCTTGTTAAGTTTACCACACACTCTACTGTTAACATTTTTGGGTACTTCTTAATCACCATTGACCTACTAGGAAATATTTTTTGTTTTTATTTTACTTCTTTAACAAAAAATACGTATAATGAAAATAGACACACTCTTGACAGACTAACATTAAGGGATTTTTGGCGAGTAACTTTGGTATAATATTGGACATACTAAAACATACTTTTACTTCTCGAGCTAATTGAGAGGGGGATGCATGTGACATCATCTTCTTCTGTAACGAAATGTAACCGAATCATAGCAACTATGTATGTAGCTACAGCTCTTGCAACGAAACAACCGACTTTTGACAGCGATGATGTTAAAATAATACCAACACAACTTCACATTTACCAAATGTATAGTGATGTTAAATCTAGTGACATTTCGTCCGCGTAGGATTTACTGAATTAGAACGTTGCCAGTTGCATAAGGTAAGTTGCTAACGTATTTATCATTTTGACGTTCTATTTAGTATTGATAGTTTTCGTATTTTTTTAACCATAACCTATCTGTATATCTGTCGAACCACATGATATGCTTTGTAATGTGTGGCAACCATGCCATGAAAAACGACATGTCAAAAGTTGGTTATTTAATTGCTAGAGCTATAGATGCGATATGTAACATTTATAATTACACTACTAATAACTTTAAAACGATATATATTGATTTTGGCAAAATACAATGGTGTATTTTTTACAAGGATGCAACTATAATGCCCCTCCTTGATTGTTACTTCTCATAATGATGTTTGTCGGCAGATGGCGTCGCAGGTGGTAACTTGCAGATATATGTTACACGGTATATTTCGACAGTATAGGTTATGTCTATCGCAATTCGGGTTCGCGGAAGTTCATGCTTGAATTATTAGCAGTAATTGTATCTTATTAGGTGATTATCTGTCGACATTATGGTCGATAATACCGAAATTGTTGATATAAATATAAATTATCATGTTTTTTATTTTTTATAGAAACTAATGTGATAGCTATCTACAGCGCCAATTGTACCTACACAAACGATAGCAATAAGTGTAAAGCTCAACTTTTCTCTGCAAAATGGAACCTGGTTACTTTTAAAATTATTCAAAAAATTTATGAATTCCTTCCTATTCTTTTTGCCAAAAGGTAAATCTAACTTTTAACTTGTAATCAATAATACATATATAAAATTTAATATCTTAAATCTATCTCCAATCAAATTTAGCGTATCCTGGCGAGACAAATAAAAAAGAAATATAATCAATTGAGTGTCTGGTGATAAAGGATAGTTTCCTCCCCTATGTTTTCTTAAAATAATATAGTAGTTATTATCACCTAAAATCTGATGTAATAGTTTCGCAAAGGTTGCTTTCGTTAACCACAAAGTTTCATAAAACATTCAGTTAACCTCATTTAATTTTTATTTTGTTTTGTTGATTATGGTTATGCAGTGGTTTAAACAGGCCGCAGTTTTTGGAGTCTAGTTAAGTATTTCATATTTATATTAAAAAAAAAAACAAATTATCCAGTACAATAAATTATTCATTTTTATTAATTTCTTCTTAGAACATAAAACCTAAAAATAAACACATAACCTCACTTTTATGTCATTATGACTCGCCAAAACTTCTAAATCCACCCTTTGTAAGAGTTGTGATGGGGAAATTACTCGAATATATTAAAGCATAATCCTTGATATGTTCGTGTATAAGTACTGCGCGATAATTTCTTATATAAAAATGAATCCTTATCCTTACCACCGAATAATTCTATAATAATTTTGAAGCTTTTGAGCTTTACTTTCGTAGGTACCAAAACAATCAGACAATTCTGATCTGACTGTATTATGCCATGTAAGAGCTAGGACTACTACCACTAAAACTGCTTAATTTAACACGTATGTCTATGAATAACTCTAAGGCAAAAGTGAGAATCCAAAATGAGAGACTGCAGAAGGATTTATCAATCAGTGCATGATTATTTATAAAACCAGAATGTCCACTTTTAAGTTGGCAATAAAAAATCTCTAGATCATATTAATATCGATCCGGGAACGCAACCAATTTCACAGTTTTGCGCTATGAAATGAGAAATTGCCAAATTCAGACATCTCCAACTTCGACTATTTCGTTTCTCAGTTTTGACGTGGAAATGCCGCAATAGTGATTAGTATAATTGGATTTGGATTCCTTAAAGAAACAAATAATTTCACCTCTGGAATGACCCCACATTTTTGTTTTCCTTGGTGTATTTACAGGAACTGGTACGTACGTAACGGAGAACAAAAAATACTACAACGGTTCGTGAAGCTTCACTATAAACACCGCGTTCGAGCACTGTTTACATTGGCACAACTCTATTTAAACAAAGTAACAAAAGTCAACACAAAAAGTGAAAACAAAATAAATAGCATCGGGAAACATCTTTTCTGGCCGGCCGGACCTTTTGATCTTCTCCGGGATCAATTCTGTCTTTGTTTTGCCTGTTTAAAAATCGTCAAGACGCAGAGTTAAATGAACAGATGCCGAGTTGGAAATTCTAATGCGTAAAAAAATAGTGTAGAAAAGAAATAGGAGATAATTGAGTTTTGGGAACTCATGAATACGATAAGATGGAATTAAGAATTCGTAGTATTGAGTTGATTGTATGATATAAATTGACGTGGAGTTTGAAACTGCTCCCATTTGGTTGGAATGTGGATACGTATTTCTGTAAGCATAAAGTTAATATGCATGTTTGAATGTTTAGATTCAAGATCGAGACAACAAACAACAGACAACAACAAACAACTATCGACAAAGATGTACACGAATGCCAATAGTTGAAAAGAAAGTCGAATTGCGTTAATTGATAATTTTAGGCGCTCAAAACAATTATTTATTTAGTGCAACTGATAATTTGTGCTAAAGTGGAATAATCCCTAACTATTTATATGTTAAACTATTGATTATAACTCCATATTATACAGTTGGTAGTATGACGTCATAAATCAGGTGCGTCGATATTTATCCTGCCGCTGCTATGCATACATTCATTTTATACCATTTAATAAAACAAATGCATCATTTCCCGGAAGACCATGGACTAGTTTTCTTTTTTCCCATTAAACCTGACGTATTGCAGCTTAATTCTTTAAAATACACACATAATTTATGGTTCCCCCATATTGTATTTGAACCTAAATATATCCTTGGCGTATCAAACCACGAAGATCTTCTATACATACATATTCATAGATTAACTGGACCCCCTGTTGTTAACGTTAATGAAAATTCGACTGGAAACTGGTTAAAATCTAAGGCACCTTTACCATTAGATAATTCTAATTGTATGTATGCAAATGAATACACTTATGTATGGTGTAAGTATATTCAAAGGTATTAGTAAATGTCCATTGTTGGAACGTTCGTTATTACATGTGGGAATGTCTGCAGTTAAGGTTAAGTTCATTGAATTTATGTACATTAAGTGTTCATTCTGCTAGCACTTAATAATGATTTTATAATTTACATAATTTGCAGATATTTACGAACGTAACACCTAACAGAACAATTAGGAATTCTATTGCCTCGTTAATAATGTGAAATGGGTTAATTATAATAACACTAATTGGATTAGGATTTTACACTCGTATTATTTATGGCTGATCACAAAATACCTGTAGCAAAGTGGAAGTCGATACACATAAAGTTACTTTATTTAAAAAAATTTAAATCTTAAACTAGTCATTTAGGTATTAAGATTTCCATGTAATTTTCAAATATTAATACGTAAAGTGGCTTCTACATTAAGTATACTTACTTCGTACTCACCACAGCCAACTAACAAATTGCAATTGCACCCCAAGCACGCGTAATACCTATTTTTTACACAGTAAGTATCGTCACCCCTTCCAACCAGGAATCTTTTGCATATCGTAATATCGAAAATCGTACAGAAAATTTAAGAATGTTATCTTAATTTAATATAAGTTATTTCAGTCAACCAAATGATGGTGTTATAAAATACAAAATAGGATACGGTGGCTTGAAATAGTAAAAATAAAAAATACCCTTAGCACCTCGATGAGTGAAGAACTCCTGGATACGTATTTCGGCAACTAAGTTGCCATCCTCAGCATAATCTACGAAGGAAGATAATGTTAGACGTCGCACTCAAGTGTTATTCAAGTGGTGTTCTGTGTTGGTGCAAATCTCCCAGAGTGCGACGTCTAACATTATCTTCCTTCGTAGATTCTGCTGATGATTACAACTTAGTTGCCGAAATACGTATCCAGGAGTTCTTCACTCATCGAGGTGGTATGGGTATCTTTTATTTTTACCAAGTGATGGTGTGTTGAAGTAAATATATTGTACAATTTAGTTCAAAGTAGTGTATGCTTGAAGTGATGATAAGTATTTTTGCTTCTCCCATAGAATAAACCCACTTTCCCATCTTAAATACTCATGCTAAATCTAATAAATATTCTTGCATTTAATAAATATTCTCAAGATAATAAATTTCTAATAGGGAGGCTAATGTATTGGACAAGAAATGTATTCCTCCAATGCATCTGTATATTACATAAAGATGAATCAGTAGATATCAGCACAACAGGGTAATGCGTATTCTTTTCTAACAAACTGAAACATCTAGTCGTTTCTTTTGCTCCTTTACTGAGCCTATCTGCAGTTGGCAAGAGTTCATTCTACCTCAGACATCTTTCTGTTTGTAAAGGAAAATAGAATGCCGTATAAAGAAAAAAAATTGTTTAGACATAAACAAATATACAATGGGGAAAAATATTGTTGTAGTTAACACAATTGTTGTAAAATCAGCTAAAATTTGCATAATTTTCGCGCAATTGTGTTATTCACAACAATATATTTTTCTCAGTGTATAAATTGGACAAGATCAAAAAAAAATGTAGTTAGATGAAGTAGAAAAAACAAGAAAAACACACATAAAGTGAATAAGAACAATGGATAATAGAGCTGATAGAGGCTGCATCATCGTAATTCTCTTAAATAAAAGCTATAATTTAAATTTTTTTCATCGAACTTTTTGGTAATCCCCTTGAATTAATTTTATTTTAATTTGTGATTGGTTGAGTAGGTTTAGCTTTACCTCGCTCTAAAAAATCAGTAATTATTAAACAATTTGCAGATATCGCCTGTTTTATCATGAATTAGGTACTACTTCCAATATTTAACCGATCATATTTTCTTCTAAAATACAAAATCTAAGCAAATCATTTGCTCTAAAAACTTTGTTTATCGAGGATGTACTGGATGTACAAATTTCTGCAGGTTCTGCACTGGTTATGATCTCGCTTCATCATTTATCATAAAATATTCTCTTACTTTTATCGTCAAGACATTAACCTATCTTATAAATTTTTCATTTGAAACAGGCATATTTCCCGCAAAACTAAAGTTGTCCACTGTTAAACCTCTTTTTAAGATGGGTGACAGGAACAACTTTTGCACTACCGTCCTATTAGCCTATTATCTGTATTTGCTAAAGTGTATGAATCTATTATGAATAAAAAACTGGTTAAATACATTTAATTACCTTTCAATTAATCAACATGGTTTCTGCCCAAATAAATCGGCAGATACAGCAATTTTTAATTATTTGAAAAATATTTATAAGAATTTAGATAACAGTGAATACTGCCTTGGTATATTCATTGATTTATCTAAGGCTTTTGATTTGGTTAATCATAGCATTCTTCTTTAGAAGTTTGAGAGGTACGGTGTTAAAGGTATTACACTAAATTGGTTCCGGTCTACCTAAACGACTGAAATCAAAGTGTACGTATTGAAAGCAGCGATCTAATTTTTTAGACGTGAACATTGGAGAACATAAGTTCTGGGCGCTACTTTGTTTTTGTAATATATTAATGATCTGCGAGCAAACATACTTCAAGCACAACAACTAATATTGTACGCGGATGATACCAGCATTCTTATAAGCTCAAAAGATGTATCTGATGTGCTAAGAAAAACTGAAAATTTTCAAAATACCGTTGATGCATGGGTGACATGTAATCATTTAATTATAAATAAAGAAAAAACAAAATCTCTTCATTTTCACAATAAAATATCAGTTGTCGAATTTCAACTTAAACAAAATGTTTGCAGTATTGATGCTTCAACAGTTTAAGTGATACTTTAAATTGGTCTTTCCACATCGAATCCCTATGCAATACACTATATAAAACATGTTATATTTTAAAACAGCTCAGAGGTACTTGTAATAAAGAAACACTCCTAACTTTTTATTTTTCAAACTTTGTAGCGTGTATGCGCTTTGGTATTATACATTGGGGCATGTGTCCTTATTCAAATAGAATTTTATTAATACAAAAAAGAGCAATTAGAGCAATCTTTGACATGAATTAGATGTAAAAAATAATAAAAAATACCCTTACCACCTCGATCGAGGTGGTAAGGGTATTTTTTATTATTTTTTACTATTTTAAGCCACCGTATCCTATTTTGTATTTTATATGAATTAGATGGATTCATGTAGAAGTACTTTTAAAGAAAATTCATTATTTACTTTTTATGATTTATATATTTATGAAATATTATGTTATGTTTTTAAGCACAAAGAAGAATTTTCGCTTTATAATTACACTCATCATTATATAACCCGCACTACTAATTATCTCATGCCTCCTTCTCACAGGAAAGCAATTATCTAAAAAAGTCTCTACTCGGTAACCTGTAAATTTTATAATCATTTTCCTAATTACATAGAAAGTGCTACAAATTTTAACTTATTTGCTTAAGCAGTATTTATTAAGCATTTCCTGTTACAATTCAAATGATTTTTTGTCTTCAGCAATATAGTATTGATTTGATAGTATTGATAATTGTAGTTTGTTTATGTTATGACTTCTTTCAGACTTATACAGCATATTTTTGTTATTACGTATACTGCTATTGTATTATTATTATTATTATTATTATTATTATCAGATATTTTGGACGTTCAGATGGTTTAGTAGTTCGTTGTGACAATTTTTAGTGCATCAGACACTTATAAGTGACTACACTTTGAAATGCATGTTATTTTATTGTATTATCTTCTAATATACCGCTGTTCCTAAAGTTCTGAGAGGAGAGCTAATATGCCGTATTGATTGAATGGTTGCAGTTTATCTTTTTTTAAATAAATAACCAAATACTATTTTGTAGGGAAACTTTGGAAAACCAGTGTTTCTTTATGAAAACCATTTTAAATCGCCAATTGCTTGATATTGTAAATCTATTTTTAAATTCGTGTTTTTATCACGCCATTTTCAAAGTGAAATATTCAATTTGTACCTTAGCCCAAACAGATATATCAGGGGGAAATTTGCAATGAGGATTTATTTAAAATAAAAAAATACAAGATACAAAACAAATTGTCAGGATTCGATATTTTTTTCTGATGGTGACAAAATTTAAGAGCTGCCATTCCAATTTTTTGTTTTAAGGTTAACTAAATCGATTTGAAATCGTCGGTAAAGTTAGAATGTATCCCCCTCGAAGATACTAATATGATAAGAAAGATTTCTTCTCAGTATAGAGGTAATGATGCCTGAGTCAAAGTAATTTTTATTATTTATTTTATTTAATAAAAATGTGCTTCTATTATGATCTAATGATTTAATGCAAACTAAAGTGCTAAATACTTTTACATAAAGATTTGCAAGCAAGATGTTTTCTTATATTTTTCTGTTTATTATTTTTGTTTTTCTTAAAAAAATCATTCATAATTTTGTTTTCTAAATTACATATTTGGGGGCGCTGTTATATTATCTATTGTAAAACTATTAGGTAATACAGCAGGATAATTACCAGGACAGTTTCAATTGTGTCCACGCGCCGCTAGGTCACTTCTTATACAATAAATATACCTATACACGTGGAAGGAACGATGACATCGCTAGAACAGGTGTCGTGTCTGAAGCCGATAAATCAAACTTAACTAATGAATCTGGCGAAGCAGCCCTTCCATCGGCCTAAAACGCGGGGCGCTAGTTCCCCTTTACCAAAACTTACATCAATCGCATACGAAAACTCCATAAAATCCAGCCGAGTAATGGCTGAATGTGATACTATGTATGTATCGGCGGAATAGAGACGGAGCGTTTCATCCAACGGTCCGGCTAAGCGAGACAAAGATAGACACGGGCGCATGCCCAAGCCACGCTACAGCTATTAGCTATCTTGGATCCTTGTCAATGTACGCAGAGCGGCAGTGGGACGCATGCGTCTGAAATTCACGTTCAAGCTTTTCTTGGCGGGTGTAACCACTCACTGAAATAAGCTGCGTCGGACTGTTATAATATAATACTATCCCGGAAAAAAGAAAGAAAGTATATATTAGATTAGTGATTGATTGTGAGTGAATTATTTTCGATCTCCGATAGAAGATAGTGTCGGCCAGAAATCCGCTGCTCCATTGTGATCCTCCGCTCGCCGGAATCCTGCTGAAAATTCCTGCGGTAAGTCCGTACTGAAAAAATCCTCTCTTCTAACCTATGCACGTATACCTATATGCGTGTCGATGCGTTGTGTTTGTATACATCGTAGGATTTCGGGTGATTAGCGTCCCAAATTTATGCGTCGTTAAGTTAATGTCTTTGGCCATTCTGATATTATTGCTCCTGGGATATTATAACGTTTAATTGAAGCCCGACTAAATTGTCATCATCATCAACATGATCATCACCGCTGCTGCCATCACCGATTAATGGTTTTATTAGCTTTTTAATTGCGGCTGTTACTTATTGTAAATTATATATGCCTGTGTGCCTGATTGATGATTGACAAACGTTACGGAGATTTTATGACCGTTTTAGGTGGCCGGTGAGAATTATGAATGGCGAAAATATCTAACTAGCAATATGATGATTTTATGGCGGCTGACAAGAAATACCTGTATCAAAGTCACACAGTTGTTTGTCTCTTCTATTGTTATGCAAAGATTTTATCGAAATGATTTTTTTGTATGCTTCGAGTTGTGAATAAATAAGTAGTTATTATCTTATTAAATAATATAACCTCAACAGTAAAAAAATCATAAATTGACAACTTAATAAAACGAATTTCTTCTTTAAAATCTTATTTCGCTAAGTTATTTTGCACAAAACACGATTAGCATCAGCTAAAAAATCTGACGTTTCTTATTTGTCCCTCTATTTTTGGATTGTCAAACGCCATCTTTTAGTCCTACCTTTAACAAAACTAAAGTATATGTCCAGAAGCCTTATTTCGTTCCCATATACAAATTTCCCTTCTTTTAAATTACATCAAAGAAAAGCTTATCAATACCAAAGCCCTTCTATATATTTAAAAAGACCAACCGAGGAGGCATGCTAAAAATATCAGCGGAAAATTAATAAAAGATATCATGGAATATTTTATTGTAATAATAAACGCCTATCGCCTATTTAGTGATAAAACTTCTTTTCAGCCGATAGCACAGCACACTCTTCATCATCATCAATCGTTATTTTCCTACAATCCTTTTTTTAATGGTAACATTCCATTGGTTGTTCGTAATTTTTGTTTATACCCCCTTCACTTTATTCTATCATCGTGTAATGTGCGTGTAAATATTTACATGTTTGTACTTAACATTACGATGTTATAACCGTCAAAATAGAGATACTTTATAGTAATAAACGAGGTCTTAAAGTTTTTTTAACGGCAATTTTTTTAGATCCCCGTTTTAATAAAGGCAAATTTTACGGGCGAACCTCGATTCCTTGACCGCACAATCACGGATTACGTATACTGATGTCTGTTTCGAAATAAATTCGCAATTATTGGAACTGGGTTAATAAAGATATTATCTGCACTTTGAATGATGATCACAATAATAAAAAAAAAATTATTCCATTTAGGGAGTTGGATATTTTACCTATACCAGCTCTAAATCAAAATACCTTCTTGACTTCAATGAGTAGATGGCGCTAAATACCTATTTCGGTTGCCGAAATGCAAAGTACAAAGAAAAGAGTATTAGACTTATGTATCTCTGGCTAAGGTAAAATTTTGGAAGATATGATCTTCACCCGATCACCAATGGAATCTACTCATAATGTAAAAAAATACACAACGATATTTGTGCAAATTTTTCTGCAGTCTTTTCAAGCAGTTCGCAATTTGGTTTGAATTTGTCAACGGTCAAAAACATTTAAATAGATTGAGCTCAAATTTAAATTAAAATAGATAAAAACAGTGCTTTAAATTCGTGAACCTATCACCACCGGAAATCATATTTATTGTATTTTAATCTTAGATATATCTTGAATTCTATAAATGCGATTATGTAAATTTTGTGGAATTTCTAAATGCATAGATATATTAAATTAGTCTTGAATTAGTGGGCCCAAAATAAATCGGTATTGTTTGTTACATCTCATAAGTAAAGTGTTAGCTGCAATGAAAACAATAAAACTGTAGACTAAACTATGCGAGTTTATTTCGTATTTAGCAAATCAGCACAAAAAACGGTTATAATAGTAAAAGGTCAGAGTATGTGAAATTATTTGGACAATCTTGCTTGCAGTAACACAAATCTTTATTGCCCTTCCATATTTACGGTTACTTTATTTACTTGATGAAATAATAACCCCTTGGTATCCGTTAAAACTATCGGCCATCAATGATATTGTTCATCTGAATACAGAGGTTTCATAAAATCTGATAAGTATCACAGAATAAAAGTACCCACGTTACCATAAAAGCAAAATATCAAAACTCTAAAACATTATTTTTTAATAATTCATATAGTTTCATGAGTAAACCTCATTTGCTATTTCCATAGAAGAACATTTATATAGCTGATAACAAAGAGCTAATATTATCAATTTAATCTTTATCTTTACGTGTCTTCCATTCTTCTTTTTCTTGGATAGAATCTTTACTCTCTTTGCTAATTAATAAATGCACACACATATTTTAGTTTCGCTACGACTAAGAGATACTGCTTGACAAGCCAAAATAAAGGAACAAATGTTTGAACGTCACAATTTTAACCTATTTATGTGCGAAAAAATTCCTATCCAACCTTAGGGCGTGCTGTTCTACCCAGTAGTTTGATTGATTTCCTGTTTGGTTCATTGTTTCTTAAAAATAAATTATTAATGAGGACAGCTCTTACAGTTTTTTGCTTAGGTTTTCCGATGCTGTAACTTTTGACAGCGATAATATTAAAATCATACCAAAACAACCAAACACAACTTCACATTTAGCAAATGCATGGTAACTTCATGTGCATGGCTTTGTATTTTTTTAACCATAACCTATCTATATATCTGTCAAACCATATGATATGCTTTGTAATACGTGGCAACCAGATAGGGCACTTAACGTTAAATTTGTCTGCCTACCCATCTGGTGGTCTGCGAATACAACTAAACAGATTAGCCCGCCAAATGTCATATATTTCAAACTTGACAGGATGCAT
>JARFOC010082119.1:0-14585 GCA_031763485.1 Osmoderma eremita
TTGGATATTGACGATTGTGTTTTTCCCGCTATAGGTGTAATTATATCCAGTAGAAATTTGGCTAGAGGGTGACAAGGGGAGTTTCTGGAACTGACAATTGGTCTTAAGGGGATTTTTATGTTTATTTATGTTTTGTTTGTTGCATACCAATTTTGATCTTATATTTTATATTATATTTTATCTATTTTGACTTTGCACTTTGTATGTTCAATGAAGCAATATAAGATGACAATGTATGTATGACAATGGTTATTGCAGACAATAAACCATATCTATCTATCTACCTATAAGATTGACATTGGAATGTTAAGGAATGTGTACACGTAATAGGCTATAAAATAGAAAACAATATGTGTAGCATGATATATGTATATCACTATAAGCGCTATTATTTAAATTTGAAGTTCTTGGATAATACCATGCACTTATAGGTAATAAGAAATTCACTACCGTTCACAAAGAACAACTTAAAACGAAAATTATTAATGTCGTTTAGCTGCAGAGGTTTTGAATCGAATGTGAGTATATAGATACTCATTTTGTATACTATTTTCAACATGACTACCCCGCTTAAATATTCACAATATGTATTTCCTTTGATACTGAAAGAATTACTAATTCCTTTCGTCTGCTTCCTTTGTAACTCCTTATCCTCCACTCACCTATACCCTTGTAATAGCTTTTATTTTTACAAATACAACCTTAAGATCCATTTTCATTCTGTATTTACTACATTCTGCGAATCATCAAAAAGTAATTGTAAAATTCTTATCACTATAAAGTTTATAAATATAATAATTTCCTTCTGTAATTAATTTGATTCTATATTCTCTTGCGTATGCTTGCTCGTGGTTGCAGAGATCATCATTACATGCTTCAGTTCCTCGCTGGACAGTAAATTTTCTTTACATTCCCTTGGAACTCGGTTTCTCGCTGTAAAAGTTTCGCAATTAGAGGTTTCTCAAATATTTTCCTTCACCACCGCGACATTGATTAGAATTTTTCGGCCCGTTAATTTTATTGTTCTAGAATTACTTCTTGCCGAAATATATACGCATATCTGGCCTCGGCCAAACCATTTGGCTCCTACCGGAAATCAATAGAGAGTTTTCTCTCTAAAGAAGAACTTTTGACCAACTCTCATAATTTCGTCGTATCGCATTCTATTTCGAAGAGAAAGCGTCTAATTCCGGCCATGAACGCGATTTATTTAAAATAAAAAAAACGGGAATACTTCATGTTCCGAGAAAAGTTACGTCGAGCGGTCCGAGTGGCGGAATAAATTGAATTATTTAGTTAGGAAACAAATTCGCTTTATGCCTCTATACCTATACATAAGCTACTTGTGGTGTCGGAAACTTCTGTTCTCCGAACGGGTACTCAAGAATGCAAATTTCCCAGTTTCCATGGTTACAGATCGCGCAGGCACATAGAGCAGCGGGATAACCGTTATTAACAGAAATTAAGTAATTGCTGCTTTCTGAGAGTCGATGGGCGAAGCGCTGGGCGTACCGGGATATAATCTCGTTAAGTTTGTTTTTGCGAGAATATATCTCGACACGCCATTAAAATGTTTGAAATTAATTCTCGCAGCTTGTTTCTGTATTATTCCTGTTTTCGTTAAACTAACCCTTCCTCCAGCACACTTTTTTTAATTTGATTAGATAAAATTATTACTAATATGCAAAATTTACTTGGACGATGGGACGAAATGATAAAATTTCAATTCAAAAATATAAATTGTTCTTCAAGGGTTTTCAAATAATTTCTGCAGGTAGAACTATAATTTCTGGACTGAAATACATGATATTACTGATACTATGAGACATATAGGGTTACAATCATTAAAAAATTGTCATTTTCATCTTCAGAATAAGATCATTTACAACATCCAAATCGAAAATAGTGTGTTCTTATGATGCGTTATTTGCATTACAATTACCACAACAATTGTATCGTTGGAGGCGCAATAATAGATTTCTAAGCTATTTTCACAAAAAAATTATATAGAATAATATAATTTGCATAAAAACACTAATGTACTAAGCATACCAGTTGAGATATACGAGGTGTGTAAATTAAGTAATGAGACTGATATTTTTAAATATTTTTATTTGAATATAGTTACAATTGAACGTTGTCTCCCTCAAAATAAATTGGGAAGCCTCACCGCGTTGGAGACCATTCTTCCATTCCTCATAGCAGTGCCGGAACTCGGATATTGGAATCGCCTTTAGCTTGTCGGTTACAGCCGTTTGAATGTTTTCGAGTGTCCCAAAATGATGTCCCCTTCAGGTGAATTTTCAATCTTGGGAAGAGGAAAAAGTCACAATGACTCAGATCAGATGAATATTGACGCTGAGGCGCCACAGAGATATTTTTACTGGCCAAGAAACCGTTTATTGAAATTGCTGCGTGACAAGGCCCATTGTCATGATGCAAGATCCAATCGTTCTTGATATTTGGTCTCACACGCATGACCCTTTTTCGGAGTCTTTCGAGAACCTCTCGGTAAAAATGTTGATTAACTGTCTGACCTTGAGGCACGAACTCTTTGTGGACGATTCCCTGGCTATCAAAGAAACAAATCAGCATGCTCTTGATCTTTGATTTTCTCATTCTTGCTTTCTTGCGTTTTGGAGAGCCCGAAGTGTGCCATTCCACCACCCTCTGGCGTTTTGTTTAAGGGTCCTACTCGAACACCCAACTCTCATCACCAGTAATGACACGGTCCAAAAATATTTCATTATTTTCAATCGATTCCAAAATGTCAAGGCACCTTGACTCCTGATGTCCTTTTGTTCATGCGAAAGGTGTTTTGGAATTTCGCGCAGATCTGTCGCATTCCCAATTCATTGGTCAAAACTTGATGAATGGTGGTGTGAGACATTTCCAACTGTTCCCCGATCATTTTGACCGTCATCTGAACGCATAAGATCGCGAATTTTTTCGACATTGCTATCGGTTCTTGCAGTTGAAGGCCTTCCGCTGTGTGGCTCATCTCCCATCGACTCTCTTCCTACCGAAAATGCCTTAAACTATCGGAAAACCTGGGCTTTTGACAAAACACTGTATCCGTAGGCCGGCTGAAGTTGCTCGAAATTAATGTCTTTCATTTGTAGAACCCACTATGAATACCGGGTTCACGGATAAAACGACAACGGACAACCAAATTACTTGATCGAGTTCAAACTTGCACTGAATGCGTATTACAATGTCCACTGGTCGCCCCTCCATGTCCTGTGCTTCCCGTGTTGTCATATAAAACGCTATGTTGTCAGTCTCATTACTTAGTTTACACACCTCGTATATAAACAAATCAGAACTGAACTTTTTCTAGACTAGAAGACCAATTTCTAGAGACCAATGAGTGATCATCCATAATAGAAGTGGGCAATATTCGGAAGTAACTGGAAATAACTAGACGTGACATACTTTAGTTATGTATTGGCTATTGAATGGAATGTATTGCAGGTTCACATGTTTCCGTAATTATATTTGCCTTTTGCAATTAATTAGGAAATACCTATGCGTAACGTTACAAAAAAAGCCCTGTATATTAGATTTGGTGAATGTGAGCCGCATAAATACTAATGTAACCAAGAAGCTAAATAATCTGTAAACAAAACGTAGGTTTTGACATTTAAGTGCGTGTTCCTTAGCAACTGACATTTGATTCTTTATATTCCTTATAGTAAATTTTAACTTAAGCCTTAAATTAATTGTTCAATTTATGTTAAAAATGTCAAAGTATTAACGTATCAATTCGTAAAATCATTTGGAGATTTTTATATGTATTATTATAGTGGGAAATGCGTAAAAGAAATCGCGTCGTTTGTATTGTTAATCATAAAATGCGCCTTCGTTGTTGTTTGCGTCGAATTCATCCATTTTGAGGGATTAAATCTAACTTTTCAGCAGGAGCAAGTCGCGGCAGTTAATACATCACTAAAAATATCGATTTTAATAACTCCCGGGCGATACCAAACGTTTGAATTTCAGATTAGAGTGGTACGCTGGGCATTCAAAAAGCCCTTTAATGATCCAGTGGTCACACGGAGGATAAAAAGAATAATCTTTGTGTTATACGGTTTCTTTATTACTTGCCGTAGTAGGTGGTTGTTATGGCACCCTAACGAGGAAATTTTCGTAGGGAAAAGAAGAAAACAACTGATCCATCATCATCATTTAACCATCTAGATCTTGTTGGGTGTATGCTGTTAGTGAGTTTCCACAATCGTTTTTGTGTTTACTGCAGTGGCGGGCAGGTATAATTAATTTGGTTTGGTACACGTTTACATAAATACATATCCACCTACTTTCCCCTTCCAATATCAATCTGAACATAAAACACCATGTAATAAGCTTTCTTGATATTTTGATTGATAACCTGGGAGTTAGTTTCTCGGAATTCCTGTTTATGTGCATCTAATATGAAATATTACCTCCAGTTTTATTTTCCTTGTAAATTAAACTTCCTTTATATGAATGCAGGATCTATTTCGACGCGCATATCTGAATTGAAAGGGTAATAAACAATAAAGTTCAATAAATATCATTCAGTTATTGTTAATTAATTTTTGAAGTGAGTTTTGTTGCATGATTTTTATGACATAAAATATGACCACTAGAAATTAACCACGCTCTTGAGGAAAGTCTCTATAGTAATTTGTTTAAAAGTGGAGAAAAATAGCATGTGGATGGATTCACATTTGTTAAGCGCTTAACACAAAAAAATCTTGGATATATTGTTATCATACACTTTACAAAGTACATGGTTTAGAGCGAGGTATCAAGGTATCAAGGATGTTCGCTGTTTTCTTTCGTTGCAGCACCTTGTGGAAAAACCAAGAATGATTTACTGGGCGTATCTCATTATGGTTAGATCCATGATTACTTGCGCATCCTTGACATGATGGTACACCGGGAAATTGCTATAACTCATTGCGTCTTTGGGAATAACAGGTGTAATGCGGACATTCCCGACAGAAGAAACGGAATTCCTTCTAAATCTCCCAGAATTCCATGTGGTGATAATGTTAAAGGCAAAAATGAATTACAGAAACCCCCGAGCATCAGATATGCAGAATTGGAGCACAATAAGATCGGCAATCATGTCGGAGGAAACCCATTGAGGATGAAATCCAGACCACATGATTCCCGTACATCTTTTTAATAAAAATTTCGAGGTGATAATCACAGTTCGGAAAAGTTGTAAAGAACCAATAGTCAGTGGGAAGCTTAGGAAATTGAGGTGGTTTGGAGACGGGCCAAAGATCGAGCATGGGTCTTGGGCTGAAATATATAGTGACGTGCGATATAGGGAAATCACGATCTCACTTGCAAACCACACCACGGTGGTACAAGCAGAACTATGCGGATCCGTACTTCAACGGACAGTCAGGCTACACTATAGAACTCTAAAGTGACATCACGACTGACCTGGGAATTTATACGAGAACTGAATCTGCTCGTGGAACACAATAAAATTACTTTGTTGTTTGTGCCTGGACATTTAGGTGTTGCAGGCAAAGGAAAGGTCGATCAGCTAGCGAAAAAAGGATTATCGACTTCATACATAGTCCCAAAACCTGCCATGGAAGTGTTCAAAAATGCGCTACAAGGGAAAACACGAAAGTGAGTCCTAGAAGAGCACAAAGAATACTAGGACAATATAACCAGGCACAGTCACGCCAATACCTTCATTAAGAAGCGACGAATAAAGAGGAAAGAAGAACTACTAAATCTTAGTAGGAGTCATCTTCGTATACTTAGTAGTAGGTCTCCTAACGAGACCTTCGGCTCTGAAAGGACACCTATAGAATATTGGGGTTCTTATTAAGGATCAAAATTGCAGACTTGGCGAATTTTTAATGGAAACTGCATCTCGCACATTCTGTGAATGTCAGGCTATAGATCTCACCAGGCAGACAATCTTCGGGAAACCAAACCAGAGGACTACACAGACCATCCGGCCAAGGATTTGTCCAGACTGGTACAGGGTACAGGGATATGGGAATGGGTGCTAAAGTACAAAGAAAAAGCTTGTGGTAATGGTTCTACTTCAAAATCTAAATTCAAGTTATTAACAGTAGTAATTATTGAGAAGTTTGTTCTTCACCAGTTCAATATATGTATAAAGACTGAAGAATGGAGACATAGACTTGACGTGGCCTTAGAACCCTCTTTACTCATAGGCAACCCTTAGCATTGCCGGACCATCTAAATTTTGTTATATTTAGACTTCCTTAGATTTATTGTTTAAGTTCCTAATTCAAACCTTTCTTCATAATTTTTGAAAGGCTTGTTGTATTTTTGTATTCATTTTCCCATGTCACTATTTTAAGAAAGTTTTTGAGGCTTATGTAACCTGTGGTGTGGTATAGGAAGGATCAATATAGATGATCAATTTCAGAAGCCAGTTTGTAGGGAATGTGCAAAACTCATTTGTGCTAAATGTTTAGAAAATAGGCAACTCTCAGCATTGTCGGAGCAACTTAATTTTGTTATATTTAGACTTCCTTAGATTTTTTGGTTAATTTACTTCGTCCCTAGTGTGTTTGCTTTAAAACTCTCTAATTCAAACCTTTCTCCATAATTTTTGAAAGGTTTGTTTTAATGCAAAAATTAACTTGCATTCGATATTTTTTTATCTTTGCTTATTTTGAAATAGTCTCTCAGATATGTCCGAAATCTTGTATGTATCCGCTAGGTGCTAAATAGGTTTTTGTTTCAGGATGTATATTGAAATAAATTCTACTTTGATACATCTAAGTAAATAAATTAAAATCTTTTTTAGTGCATTTATAAAAGGGCCTAGGTTTGTTGGAAACGTTCGTCTCTTTAGAGTAACAAAGTCGTAATTCTTTTATCAAAAGGAGGAAAATCTCTTAAGCTCCGTATAACCGCTACTAATTTCGTCCGATCCAGCCTCATTAAAACGATTATTATTTGAAAAGTTTTAGTTTTTTCTGAGGACTTTATAGCTTAAAAATGAAATATTGGAGAAAATATGAGATCCGTAGTTTCAACCTTTATTACTGCACCTCATAAGCTTCCGTAGCCGCAAGAAGATGAAATTGATTTTACAGGTATGTGTCCATTTGGCGAGAGCCCATTTAATGCGGTTGACATTTTATCTTTGAGATGCTTGAAATTTAGTATAAATATTTCACTTGTAAATGCCGTAAACGGTTCTATGAACATATTTTTCTTTGTGTATTGTTACTACATTGAAAAAATATTTGATCATAGATAGGTAGATGGTTTATTGTCCAACAGATACTGTACGTTATCCAAAAGGACAAATAGATAAAAAATAGACATATGTAATTATAAACTAATAACAATTAATAATAAGGTAAATTGTAACAAGTCACTAACCAGTTCCCTCTGACTTAAATTATCTTAATAGCAACATTATGAAAAAAACACTTCATCTATATAACGTTACTAAATACGCCATTAGGTTTGTTCGATTTGGCTTAGTCGTTTTGAAGCCAAACGTATAGGCAAGCGCAGTAATTATTTTCCGGTCGAAAAGATCTATATTTTCGAACATAAAATAATTACTGAGCTTGTGTATACGTTTGGGTGCATAACGCTTTGGCTAAATAGAACAAACCTATTATCGTGTTATCGATTAAAATATTAGAAGAAACCTATTTTATCTAGGTGCGTAGTATAACATTATTTTGGCTTCTAACCGGTAGATGTCCATGGCTATCAGCAAAGGATTAACCTGGCTTTATAATGCCTAATTCTTTATTCTTAATTAATTTTCTCTTATAGAAAAATAAATAATAAATACTTGCAATAAGTAAATGACAAGGTCATGCAATAGAATAATTTATTAATTTCCCCATGATACAAACATTTATTTATGAAGCTTTCATGAATTGTATAGATAATTTTTCCAAAGCACACGCTTATAGGGTTAATTTTTTGTTTCGGTCCCTATAATCCACTTATCGTAATCTCATGGCGACACCAGTTTGATTTTATCTGGAATTTAGAAGTTTTTTTTGTGGGTAATATGCCCTGGTATAATTGAATTTATTAGTTTGGCTTTAATATTGTTAACCGACGTGTGGGTGTTCCTTGGGGAGATACTAAATATCACTTGGATGGGAGGAGTGTAATAATTAAAAAGCGGTTAGTGTTTAATTTCCCTGAGCTTGGCACGGGAAAATTGTACAATGCACAGATACACGTTGTTGGTAATATATATAAATGTTTATCACAAAAGTGGACAGCTGTATACAATTGAATCGATAAAAGTTCTATTGTGTCATCATCTAAGTGTGTATACAGTACTAGAGATCAATCTATAGTAGTCACCCATAGTAGTCGGCAATATTCGGAAATAAAAGCGGGGAGGGGGATATGTATTTTAGTTATGCATTAGCTGTCGTGTGGATTGCAGCTGCACATGTTTTCGTAATTATATTTTCAGTTTGCAGTTAATTTAGTATTATTGCATGCGAAGCGTAATACCCAAATACCCAAATATTGTCGAATATTCTCAGAAATTTTGTTGACAGATTAGGGTACTGGAATTGGTTCTAAGAAAATCTTTTTAATATGGTTTTGTTTCTCAGGAAGAGTCATTTAGTTTCTAGTAGTGTTATTTTTTTTTGTAAATATAGTTCGTCTTTTATTTCTATACAATTTCATGGGTTTTTAATCTCAGTATATTATTTTTATTTGATATTAGTGGTACGTCTCCTTTTATTTATTACGTCTGTTGTTGCTCTGTCGTGTTAATTGGTTTCTGTTCATGTGTTCTATATATCTCTCCACGCTTGGAAGCGCTGACCAGTGTAAGATCGGTGACTATGGGGCGCCCTTACTTTAGAAAGTATGGATATTCAACGCAAATATATAACGCCAACTATAACACCACTTTGATTGGAGGTAGAATTATACATGAAATAATATAGGCAGTGTTCCAGTTAATATATTTCTAGATATTGGTACAATGCGTCTGATCTATTAGGATGATATTTCTTATTCTAATGATGAAAAAATGGATGTGTCGAGGGAGTTTATTATTTGTATCACTGAATTTGAAAACAAACACACTTAGTTACATTGACGTTTTAACCATGACAAGTGCTTTCACCGCGTGCCTTTTCGAATGACACAATTTGAATTCACGTGACAGTGCAACTATGGCTTAATTAGCGACTTATGCTTCTAATTAATAGAAAAGTATGGCGCTATATATATATCGCGGAAAGGAGTTTCATAAACTTTTAGGATAACTTTTATTTTAGGTATTTTATGCAACTAATACATTTGAGGTTTAATTGTTTTTCTGATTTTAACAAGTGATTGAAAGTAAAGTGTAACAACTTTGGTATATGACATTTATTTGAAAATCTTACAATAACTGAGGTAATTCTCTTGTGGCCCAATAAACAAACAGCCTGTGTATCAAGCAATTTGAATTCACGTAACCGCGCAGCTATTACTTAGAACCCTACCTATTATTGATTTATCCTATGACGTGTGATGTATAGTTGTAGAGCGAATTTCGTGAACTTTTGGAATATCCAATGAAATATTGTAGAAAACATTCTTCTTTTCTAAAATAAAGGGAGAAAGGAGAGAATCTTTTTCGATAAAGTAAACCTACACTACGTGTTCTTCATTTATACATGATACCTTTTGTCTTTCGTTTTTGTTAGACCTCACACATAAAAAATCAGCGTCTTAATGTAATACAGTACAGAACCGCAAGTAGTAAAACTTCGAATAGTATATATTTATATTATGTTTAAAATGTCAATATGAGGAACATTGAAAATGCCGGAATCAGTATAATAGCAAAAGCGATGAAGGGGGTGCAAGCATTGAACCTGGACTCGAGTTTCATCGTCCCAATCGCTTGCATGCGTCACGACATACCCCATCTAGGGGACAGTATTCAAGACACAAGCTACCGAGGCCAACGCAATAGGGTCGGTAATGCAGTGCACTTCACCTAGTTCGGACAGTACTAGAAGGACTGCGTATGTTATGATTCGGGGAACGGCTTAACCATGGCGTAACATACAAGTTTTACAAGCATTTGAAAATATCCGAAGGGGTTGGTGGTTGGTATGTAGATAAGACGCCGACTAAATAGAGAATAATAAAAATATGAAAGATGCAAATTGGTAATCAAACTAGGGTGTCTAGAGTATATAAATAAATAATTCGAAATACTTTTCACACCCATTTTCATGCAAGAAATTATAGAAGTTATGTTTCCAAAAAGGCAACTTTGGCTTTTAAAAGGTTCTCTACACATTGCTAAATTATATTTTTATAATTTTATAATATCTTTAGGTTTTTCGATATTATTTAAAAAGTTTACAAGTTCTCGATTAAGTCATTGGCTGCGTTCGATAGACACAACGTTTAGCCAATTGTTGAGTGTTTTTCTCTGAACGCTAGCGTTGTATACAACATGTTTACTCAGCGGACGCCATTTTTCCCAGCAGATATGAAACTTTTGCTTTATTTACGTTTGTAATGCAGCGGAAAACATAACCTATACTCACTTACATCTATTATAACGGTTTTAAGAAATGGCTTTATTTCAAATTGATCATTTGAATTTTAAAATACAAATAATAGTATATGGTGGCTTAAAATAGTAAAAATAAAAATAAAAAATACCCTCACCACCTCGATGAGTGAAGAACTCCAGGATACGTATTTCGGCAACTAAGTTGCCATCGTCAGCAGGATCTACGAAGGAAGATAATATTAGACGTCGCACTCTGGGAGATTTGCGCTACACAGAACACCACTTGAATAACAGTGTTATTCAATAACCACTTGAATCACAGTGTTATTGAATAACACTGTTATTCAACTGGTGTTATTGTATAACACTGTTATTCAAGTGGTGTTATTGAATAACACTGTTATTCAAGTGGTGTTTTGTGTGGTGCAAATCACCCAGAGTGCGACGTCTAACATTATCTTCCTTTCATCCTTCATAGCAAAATTTTGGTGGGGAAAATTAGATAAAATCACAGTAACGCTATAACCTCAAAGTGTTACACTTAAATTACCATCTGTCACCACAATCACAACAAATCCTAAAATCAGCGTTCGAAAAACTAAACATGTTGAGTAAACGCGTTGTAAACATTGGGGCAGCGATTTGTTTATATTTCGAACGCAGCCATTATAATTAAATTAGCAAGTGTCAGTCAATTGTCATTCAGAAGTTACCCAGTTTGTGTCAACTCAAATAAAGAGAATCCAAAATTATTATTATTATTAAAAATCATTATTAATTTAATTGCCAATTTTGTAACATTGCAATACATAAGACCCCCATAAGTGCTCTTATGTAACGACACGCTACATTAGGGTCGCCTTATTAACTTGGAAATGATGACCACATTATAGCTTATATCTGCTCATCTTCTTTAAATGGTTATATCAAGCAATAAGCCATTATCACAAATTCTGAAGGAAAACACTTACCTTGAACGTTTAAAGCAATCTTCTTGGAGTTATCTTCAAAACACCTCTTCTACCTATCATCAAAAGGGGCGAAACTGAACGAGCTCAAAACGTTATCAAGGGATTATTGTACCTATTTGTATTTTTTTTTACTTTCCTCTACCTGCCCCTATCTCGGAACGGATAACGCATCCATTCATGGAAAGAAACTAAAATGTTCCGGAAAACGAATTCCGTATCTACTAAATTTATTAGCCTGCCGAGGTCGGCAGCAGAATCCAATATACCCGGGCGAAACCACGTAGTTGAGGGTAGTAATAGGCCTGAAATATGTCTGAAATGTCATTGTACGCAGCAACAATAGCAACTACAATACAAGGAAGATGCCATTACGAGTTATGCAAATCCAGACCTATATATATGTGTGTATGAATTTCAGGTCTTTGGACGTTTGCATGGAAAAAATGTAGTAATATTTTATGTTTAAAACTAAGGGTCGTTTTTGCATACAAATATGTTCGTGTCGCGCTCAAAATATTATTCCGTACAATTGTAGAATATAATAAGAAACAAATGTTACATAAGAATCGGAAAAATCAAAAAAATATGTTATAGATGATCCTTACGTGTTATTCAGTTTGATTGAATATGTGGAATTAGTATTAGATAATCTTATTAATTCGAATAGTATATTATTATAATTATGTAATAAATAAATAAATAAAAGTTTTAAAATTTGTACGCATTAATTTATTTAAATGAACTAAAATTTGTAAGAAACTTTAAATTTGTAGCATAGATCATTCCACAAATTGTTTAGCCGGGAGTTTAATATGCAGGTTAAACACATAGGTATTTCCTACAGGTAACGTTAAGCGACATGGTATGCAACCAGTTATACGTTAGCGCGTCGTTAGTACGAAAAAACAATTCTTTAATATTTCTTTATTAATTTAATAATTAATTTTTTTAATATTCATTCATACATCAATCACTAATTAAATACATTTTATTCAAAAGTAGAAAATATATTTAAATTGTGAACAGGTAATACAAAGATGAAAAGGTGGCAATAATAACGTGGTACCAGAAGAATAAATAATAATTTAAGACGGGTTAGGGGGACATGTTTTCACTCAATTATCTTGAAAGTTTATTGCACGTGTGAAAACTTGCTCAATATTTTTAACAAATTAAAAGCAGATGTTTGTGTTCTCACAGAAAAACAAATAAAACCAATCATGTTTCAACAAAACACATCAATCTGAATATCCTAAGTTATGTAGAGGAACGGTATGTAGGATCGCTTTTAGGTGTAGACAAACATTATGAAGTATCATACAGTTCCATATACAAAACCGTGAAAAACTCATTTATAAGCCATACAAAATCCAAATCATCAAGATCTTTTCCAAGAAGATAAAATAAACCCACACTTTGTTAAATGAAAACGTAGAAATTTTGAATAAAGCACTATTTACTGACGAATCTACATTTACCTACATTTACCTTTGCTATGTTTGCCTTAATTAACAATTAGAATAAAATAATTTCTTCAGTCAAAGTTGAAATTTTGCACTAAAATAATACACATGTGGTTGCAAAATATTTGTTTCTTTTTAACCATTTCCCATGTTGATGAGATACACATTATAACAACATAATATTAACAACATATTATTATATTATATTATTATTATTACTATTATTATCCAATTACAGGAAAGTTACAAAACACAAACGGTTGAAAAAAATATAATGATTATGTTGTCAAAGGGTTTCCCGGAATCTCTAAACGATAGAAGAAGAAAGATATAGTTCTCTCAGCTAAACAACCGACTTTTGATATGCCGTCGTTTCATGACTTGGTTGCCACAGCGCTGCAAAGCATATCACATGATTTGAGAGATATACAGATAGATAATAGTTAAAAAATACAAAAAATATCAATACTATATAGAACGTCAAAACGTCAAATGTCAAGTAAAAGTGTGTTGACAACTTGCCTTATCCATGCAACTGCCAATTGTCACTAGATTTGACATTACTATGCATTTGCTGGATGTAAAGTTGTGTTTGATGGTGTGGTACGATTTTAACATTATCCATGTAAAAAATCAGCTGTTTCGTTGCGAGAACTATATTGTGCTCTTTTCATTCTTAAACATTAAATAATAAAACGATATAGTAAACTTGTAATAAAGTGTAATAGTGTAATATAACAATTTTGTGTTATTCTTGATTTACTAAAATTAGATTCAAAATCAAATATAATAATTATTGCTGGGACAATCATAACGTACCTACATTTATTTATTCCGCCAAAAGCACTCACCTTAGAGTAATTACGTTTTAAATATGTAGAAGAAATTTATACACGTCTTTCGTTATAATTTTACTTTGCCTCTTGCTCATTAGATTGTGCACCGATGCACTTCATTTGTTTCTTATATTTAGTAAAAACTGAAGAATTAGGCATAGAGAAACTGTGGAATATTTTTAAAGAAATTATTAGTAATACAGCCAAGAAAGTATGCGGAGTATGTAAAACTACAAATAATAGAAAATAAACTTCATGGTGGAATGATGAGATAAAGCAGCAAGTTAAAACAAAAAAGACGCTCTGGAAATTATGCCTAAACAACAAAAACAACAGAGAACTACGTAAAATACAAAGAACATAGAAAATTTGTGAAGAATTTGATAATGACAGCCAAAGAAAATACATGGATAGAGTTTGGAGAGAAACTAGAATGAGATAGCAAGGCCAATCAAAAGCTGTTTTACAAAATAGTGAAAAACCTAAGACAAGAGAAAAAAGCGCAACAAACGACGATAAATGATGCTAAGGGAAATATATTAACAGACGAGAATGACATAATACTAAGATGGAAGGAGCACTTTCAAGAGCTGCTATGTACAAATAGACAAGAAGAGCTAAAAATGAGCACAGGAGATCGAGGAAAAGAGGAACCAGAAAAACTGGGGAACATAATAACGATGGAGGAACTACTACAAGTGATATAAAAATTAAAACCGCAGGTCATGACAAAATAACAGCGGAAATGCTCAAAAGCATGGGCCCAGGCGGAGCTAATCTATTCCTAGAAGTAGTA
>JARFOC010082130.1:0-14583 GCA_031763485.1 Osmoderma eremita
AATACCGTATTGTTATTGCACATTGAGATTTTTCACAAATATCGGTTGTATCATCAGCTTCAACCGCAATGAAATGAGAGTCACTATGATTAACTTCGCTCTCGATAAAATCATTTAAATATTCCTCAATGCAACCAATTACTTCATTTTGAATAGTTTTGGACTATCCTGTAAATATACTACTTAATTTTGAAGCATGCTCAGACAGTTCCTCGTTGCGTTTTATTAAGCAATGAAAAATTTCCCGAAAATGTCCGCGATTAAATGAAGTCGAATTTTCATCATGACCTCGAAATGATACTTCCTCTTTGCCTAAAATTAACATTACATCAATTAAGTATGTTAATAACAATCGATTTTTCCTAACGCTTTCATTGTATAAAATTTTATTAAAACTAACATTCTCTTGTAAAGCTTCTTCAATAGTGGATGTATTTTGTTCTAACCGTTTTAGACCCATTAAATTTTTAATATGTTCTTTTGACCTTTCATGTAGGGAGGGTTATCCAAGTGTTTCTAACATGGCCAACAAAATAAACTCTTTTTATAAGTACTGCCACAAAGCCATTTGCACGTTTCGTACCATGATATTTTAAATGATCTTGAATATTCGCGACCTTGCCGTTTATCATTTGACATAATAATATCGTGTGTGGGGTTCATGAATTTTCTATTGAACAGAAAATAAGTTACCTTAGGTCTTAGTTGTTGTGTATGTCCACACTAAATACACCTGTACACTGTACACCGATCAAACCTAATATTACAGGTAAAACACGAGGTATATAGATATAAACACAAACTACACTTGCTGCAACGATAAATTCAGATTACATGCATGCGCATATAATTTACATAATATTTAAGAAATCCGACGGATACCGAAAGGTTCCGATGAATAGAGAGGCAACGAATTCATCGCCTCACTAAATAACTAAAATCACGTATCATATAGCGAAGCGTATTGTGTGTTGCATAAGTTCTTAGTATGAATTTCAATGCATTACGTTAATCCAACAGAACGGATAACTCATTCGCCTCAGTTAGAATTCTTACGAGTCGCTGGTTATTATTTCACGTGTTTTAGCGGGAAAAGCGAAAATTGATATAATTTCTTCTAGAAATTGTTTTTAAATTTTTATTATACTTGAAATATGTCCGAAATTTTAAATATATATTAGTCGACAACATTGAATACTTTTTAAAGATTTTTCTGGTGAGGCGCCGCCTCAGTAGCCTCGCCTGACCAGCCGCCACAGTAGCCTCGCCTAACCAGCCGCCACTGATACAATGAACTTTGTTATATTGATTGGAGTTTGTTAAATACATTTACCTGTGACTATTTTTATCAAAGCTGTGCCTATTTTTATCAAACAATAAACACCATTGTGGATAAGCATGTGCCGAAGTTCTCTACATCAACTCGATCATTGCCTGCCTGATACACCAGCTTTGTCATTAAACTAATTCACCTGAAGTAATACTACCACAAAAAATGGAAGTCAACGGCCTTGTCCTCACATAAAAACGAGTTTATAAGAATTCGTCGCTTGTTAAAACTTGAAGTAAGCAAGGCTAATGACACGTACATAAGTGACATCCAGAATAAGATTGTTGACGATCCCAAAATCTTGTGGCAGTATATTGGTAAAAAATCTGGAAAGTCAAGGATCCCAGGATGTTTGCGTGTTGGTGATACCGAGTTGACCACCATTGTCGGAGCTTTCGCTGATTTATTTGCAGATGTTTATCAATCCCGATCTCCATTGTATACGTCCACAACCTTAACGACTAATTGGTTCTGCAGTGACTCAACGTGCAGCCACGATGAACTTCCTAACTTCTTAGTCAGGGACTGTGCGACCATTCTCTGTGGACCGTTGTGTGCAATTTTTAACCGTGGAATACGCACCTCCAAATTTGGAAAATCAGTAGGATCATACCTATATTTAAAAAAAGATGACATATGCGACATCTCCAACTACCGCCTCATAGCAATTCTGTGTGGCTGTTCCAAAGTATTTGAGCATTTGTTTTACAAGAAGATCTACAACTCCATCCATCACTTCATCTCAACACAACAACATGGTTTTATGAGCGGTAGATCCACGATCACCAACTTAACAGAACTTGCTCAATTCATTAGCGCAAGTATTTATGTTAGAGGGTAAGTAGACATCGTCTACACTGATTTGGCCAAAGCCCTCGACACCATAGATCACACCATACTCTTGCTTCCTATCTGAACAACCGGCCATGCTACGTCTACTACAACGGTTTTTATTCCAATATCTACGCTGCTACTTCGGGTGTTCCACAAGAGTCTAACTTGGGCCCTCTCTTACTCAGTATTTACATCAACGACCTTCTGTCGGCAGTGAGCAGCCGAGTGCTTGCGTAAGATTTAAAACTTTTTGCAAGGGCACGTTCAATGTTAGACTGTGAGCATCTACAGAATGACCTGCATGTTATTAATGAATGGTGTCAACACAGTAAGATCAGAGTCAGTATAGAGAAATGCGCAATTGTCACTTACATTACTTCCAATAACCCACTGGTTTTTAACTATTCAGTTGACAAGCTCGCAGTTCCAAGGTATCTACAGGTGAAAGATCTGGGTGTCATATTCGATAACAGACTGCGGGTTTCTGATCACATCTCCTCCATTTGTATGTCTTCATCACGATCGCTAAGTTTTGTCATTACAACTTGCAGAAGCTTCACTAACTTGGACACGATAAAGAAACTTTTTTACACAATAGTCAGATCAAAACTTGAATATGCTTCTTCAATCTAGTATCCCCACTACAAATATTGCTTGTGGAAAAAGTGCAAAAGAGATTCTTAAAGTATCTGACTTTTAAGGAAACGTGTACTTATCCCAACCGCGGCGCTGATTATCAAGAATTGCTTGATGAACATAACTTTCAAAGTCTTACCACCGGCGTGAATTGGCGAGTGCTAGGTTCTTGTTGAAGCCAGTAAACAACGATATTGATGCTTCGAACATATTGGCAGGTGTTGGTCTTACGGTTCCAATGTATGACACTCGTTCCACGGATACCTTCTTTGTACCACGAGCGAGAACAAATACATTACTTAGAGCTCCAGTGACCTATATGACTAGGAATGCCAATAAAATTTATATCTTTCCCTTTTACCTCCCGTTAGGTTTGATTTTGTTTGTTTCTGTCTCTTTCTGTATATTTACTTTTCATTAGTTTACGCACTGTTTTATTTAACAAAATTTCATAGAATACATTAAAAAATGTTTTCAGATACAGTAGATTAATAAACCTAGATATCGGAAGATATTCCGAAAGAAAATAACAATGGGGTACCTATTTGCATTAAAATTGACGAGGAAACATGAAGAATCCGATGGGAGCTGATAAACTTTTATAGTGCTGAAAACAAAGCATGTTGTGCGACGACAACCAAGCACAAATGAGCATCTTGTTGAAAAAAGAGAAGAGTTGTTGCCCGGCAATAGAGGTGTAGTGGATATTGTGGTACACAACACACGTGTGTATCTATTATTCAGTTCCTTAGAAACCTAATCCACAAAGTAGTCAGTTACATTTTTCACAGTACCTATATAACCAGAATATTGGTTGTTAGACTGTACTGTGATTGTTATATCACTAATTTGTGAAAACTCTTTCATGTCAATATATCAAGTGAGGCGATGATAAAATTTACAAAACCACTGGTTACGCGCCTCCAATTACGCAAATAATTCAATTGCACTCAAAATCAATCCGCTCTAATAATATCGCCGGCCCCAAAAGCGGGCGGGATTTTAAAAAGAGGAAGTACGTGGAATGGAGAGCGAGCTCGTATAGTGATTTATACGATGTCAGGTTGACGTACAAAGTATTGATTAATCTATCTGATACACGTCCGCGTTTATCAAAGTCAATAAACCATATTATCCGGGGCATATCTCTGTTCAACCTTTGTACACATGTTGAAGTATATTTTCTACGGGTGGTGCTTGAAGGAGAAAATCTTTCTTTAATATAGGCTGGACTATAAATTTAGCCGTCAAAACTTTAGGTGGTAATATTTGTTGGGTTTTATAAAGTTTATAATATATAAGGTCTTGAATTTTTATGAGCTCAGAATACTGTTTTACTAAGATAAAATTTTTGTCATTTCTGAATACCCTATTATTTACAATTTCCTTTCACAGTTGAAATAAATGGAACTGTAAGGATATGTTACAGGAAAATTAATATGATATATAAAATACCCTAGAGTGTTAAGGTGTTTAATTAATTTAATGTTAGTAAATTATGTACAAATTTTAACCATTCCTGTATTTTCCCAGCGAATTCATTCTAGCCAGGACTCGTTACTTCAAACTGTCAGCGATTACTTCGTCGCATCCTTTCCTTGGTCTCCACCTCAGTCTTTTCACTTTAGGCCTTAGTAATATTTTTCTTATTTGCCTCTCGTGCCCATTCGAGCCACGTGACCAAACCATTTTAGTTGTTGCTTTTTCCACACTTTTTCCGCATAGCATTGTCCTCAACTTCCATTATTATGTCCTGGATAACCTTTATAAGAAGCGTTGGAGTCAAAACTCCACCTTGTCGTAGACCGTCGTTTGTCCGAAATTTCTCTGATTTACAATTCCCTTTTCGTTCCTGTGATTTTATATGTACATATATGGTTTTTAAGCCGGTGAGTAGTATTCCCTGTACGCGTCTCGTTTCCACGACCCTCAATACCACTTCTCTTGGGATGATGTCGAACGCTTCCCTATATCCATAAATGCTACAAACATATTGTTGTTGACACTCTTCTCAATAAGTTGATTGTAAGGATATGATTTTGCGCTCCTTGACCCTTTCTAAATGCGTCTTTCAAATGAATTTCAATCACTGCTTTTAGTCTTTCTTCTAAAAATTATAGTATGTTTTTAATAGTGTGGCCAGTACAGTGGTTTCTCAGTAGTTGTCGCTGTCTCTTTTGTCGGCTTTTTTGTATATCAGAATTATTATACCCAGCACTCAGTCTGTTAGTATCCTTTCTTTGAAATGTGCTTTATTGTATAACTCTCTCATCATTCCCTCTCATCATTATCTCACGTCGATGATGTAAAGGAGCTTATTTATAAGCTCCTTTACATCATGGACGTGACTCCGTCGTGTCCTGTTACTTTACCTCTCTTTTGAGATTTTATCGCCTCAATTTTTATCTAGTTCTTATAAATTGGTGTCTTGATGGCTTCTCTGTCGTCCATTACTGAGTGCTTCGTTTGGTATGCATTCAGAATATTATCGAAGTGGCTCTTCTATCTGCTTAGTATTTCCTCATCTTTTGTCAGTACTTTTCCAACATTATTATTAATTTGGCTGATATATTCCTGTTTTCCTTTATGTAGTGACCTCAGGATGTGGTAGAATAGTTTCTTTTTGGTTTCCGGAATTGTTTCTCCAATTTTTCACCAAATTCTATCCAGTATTGTTGGTTTACTATTCCTTTTACTTTTAACCTTTGTTCTTTATACTGTAATTTTTCATGTTTCTCTTTCCAAGACTTCCATTTCTGTTTGTTAGATTTTATTTTCTATTTATTTATTTACTATTTATCTGTTTTCTGTTCTTATTTGTTTTCATGGTTCCACAAATTTCTTTTGGTGCTAATAATAATATCCGCTTTACTTCTTCCCATAAGTTATCTATCAATATGTCCTTAGTTGTATTTATGGCTTCCATTTCTACTTCTACTTGATTTTTATATGCTTCGGTCATTTGACTTTCGCGCAATCTGTATGTTCTAATTATTTTCTTGCGCTTGTATTTATTCTTATCAAGTGTGGTTTTCCTTCTTCGTTAATTCTGTCTTCACTTATATTTTTGATCACCCCAAGTAATGGTCTTAGTAAACTTCTGGGCCTCTTTTCTCTTTTGTATCCTTGACATCTTTTCTAAAATTTCCATTAATAATTACGTAGTCAATTATTGATTTCTTCTCTGTGCTCATAACTTCTCTTGTATATTTGTAGTATATTTAAAGAAGGTATTTGTTACTATCAAGTTATTGATTACGAAAAACTCGATCAATCCTGAATCGTTATTATTTTTAATCTGTTCTCTATGTATTCCTATTATTTCGCCAGATTCCTCGCCTTTTCTTCCTACACATCCACTTAGGTCACCTATTATTGACAATCTACCCTTACCGTCTTCAATTTTTTCTATAGGCTTGTCCCAGAACTCGTCGTCTTTGTTCGCCCGTCTTCGTTCGTGCCTTACGCAACCACTATAGCTATTTGGGTATGAGTGTCTATTTCCATTTCCACTTTTAGTGTCCTCTCTGATATGCCTGACCATTTTCGCACATATTTTGGTTCCAATACTACAGTCAACTCCCACTTTTGTCTAGCACTTCTTCTCTGCTCCTCTATAAAACATGCAGTGACCTCCTTCCAATTTAATTCAATTTTTTGTTTCAGTAATGCCTAAGATATCAAGTACTTCAGCTAATTTGTATTATTTTCCTGGCATACTTCTTACATTCGAAGTTCCAAATTTCCATATTCTTCCCTTTACACTTTTTGTCATTTTTCAATTCTTTAACTCCTAAGCAGCATTTATTACTTCTTTTTCGTAATTTTTATCTCCTTACATGGCACGCTTTCTTTCTCTTGAATTTACTCTTCACCTACCTCGTGTGTTCCTTACTCGTTGAATCCTTATTGTGTTCTTTATTCTAGCCCGTTCGTCTGCTATGGCTGTAATGTATCCTGCGTTATTCAGTTTTTTGCAATTTCATTTATTTTAACCACTTCCTTCCTCTCTTCAAATCAACCATACAACTGGCCGTCTATGGTAATTTCAATGTTTGACCTTTTTCTTTTTTTCTCTTACAATTTTTCTTAATTTAGCTCGTAATGTTCCCTCTTCTAGGGTCAGATCGTTTTCAATATAGGAGTTCGTGTTTTTGAGTTTACTCTTGCTTTTCAACACTTCCTGCTTCTTTTCCCACGATTACATTTCTACCAGTCTGATGCTAGGTTTTCAGGTTTTGTTTATATTACTTTTGTTTCAATCTGTAACTTATCACAAATGAAGCTATTTACATCTAGTTCTGCATTGGCAATGGATGCTCATTTTATGGTTATGTGATTTTTTTCTTCTTCCTTTTTCAAATTTTCCTAATTTCTCCTTCATTTTAGACTTTCTTTTGTTCATCTGGTCTCTCTCTTTATTTCATCTTTCTTTCTGTTCTTTAGCACTCCTTTTAGCTCTTTCATTTCAATTGCATTTTGTCACATCCATAATCTTTCTAATATTAATGACGATACCAATTGCCGCCCCCACCATGGATCGTAGCTCGTTCGAACGCGATCCCAGCCAGCCACCCGGTGAGGAACGCGCGATTTTCTTTTAGGAGGAACGAAATTAATATCTTCACGTAAACTGACAATAATTGAGTCTATTAAATTCTATTTAATTGTAACAAACTACAAAAATTATTATGTAAAAGAATAGTTGTCACCGAATCGGATATGTCAAATGGGGAGATAATTAACCAATAATACTTAATACATAGTTTCGCAGACGAACTGTTACAATCCGGGTAATTATTATATACCCTTCAATGTGGGAAATTGCTTTTAGCTAAATGCGGTTTTCCTGTACAGCGAGAAGATTTAAAATTACGCTGAAACTGCTAAATACTATGATATGAAAATATAAATCCTACGGCTGAAGGCAAAAACTGTACCGTCAAACACCCGAGACGTGAGGAAGCAATAAAAATGTTAAATGTACTTATAGATATTGTCGATGCCGGTGCCAACTAAGTTGCCATCCTCAGCAGAATCTACGAAGGAAAATAATGTTAGACGTCGCACTCTGGAAGATTTGCACCACACAGAACACCACTTTAATAACACTACCTCCCGGCTTATGATCTAAGTCTATATATACCATCCGATCGTTCCGCTACACTAAGCGTGCTCAGTTAACCGTAACAATCCGCTTAACAATAAGACTACTATTTACAATGTACTAGAAAATTACTAGAAAATTATACTAGGAAACACAAACAATTGGATTAGAACATAACAAGTATAAACAAACACAACGAGACAATTAGCATATTGCATTACCATAAATCTGTTTATACTTGCCATACAATTTATTTTAAGAGATCGTATAAACTAGAATGCCTGATGGGTCCTTTGTCAGAATTCATAACTTTGTCCTTAATCCAAACATGCCAACGAACGACAATTAATACCGTATTAATCAAGATTTGTATATTAAAACCCTTGCAAACGAGCTAGGAAGTCTATTTTTTGATATTTTTGGAACTTTTTTGAAAGTCTCTTCCAAAAATTTCTAATCGGATTCGTGTTTTTTCAGGGATTTAATTTTCTACTACTCTATTTTTTTCTTACGACTGTTTCCTTTGCGTATTGATTGTAGCTATTGAATAATTTTTGGATTGAATTTTGCGACGTATATTATTAATATTGGATATTATTACACATATAGAATTTTCTCGTTACTGCTGGAACCTTCTTACGTTGAAGCTGTGGTCATCGCCACAGATGCTACTGTCTCTGTGGTACACCGAGCAATAGGCTCCCTAAACGTCGCACGAGCCCATGCACTCGGTATGTATATAAATCTGCCCTCCCCATTAACTAAATACAAACATCACCCCCACCCGTAAAACCAGGTAAGTAATAATAACACAAACTGGATAGTTATTTACCTTCTCTTATGAATGTACTAATAATTTATGTTTTTGTGTTTATTCACCTCTGATATATGTGTACACAATTTGTTGGTAAAATTTATTTTTACTGGTTATAAATTAGCTTCATTCAAAAAGTCAAAACTATTTGTAAATATGCTATATTTTTTATAATTAATATATTACTAATAGGCAATATGGGGAAATTCACACCACACAATTTGAATTCGGAACATATGTTTTAAGGGCACATCAGCTCTCATTGTCAACCGATTCCCAAATAACAAAAGTTATATCTAACATGCACGTTTAAGAAAGGAAATATGTACATCTATCTCTATTTATGAACACTTATCCTAATATATCGGAAAAAATCTGCCTAACCCCGAATAGCAGGTAGTTGTTTATTTATGAGCGTAGGGCGTGCAACATCTGTTGGCCCCCATTTAAAATATTCATTAAGCTAGAATGTTCTAAAATTCCCTTTTCGCGATTTAGTAAGTTTGATTCTTTTTTTAATATGTATCGTTTCATACGCGTCCAGTTCTGGCGGCGTTTCTTAATAATTTCAAATTATCGGAAGTAATTCGATGATTCGTTTCAATCATGTGTTGTGCTACCTTCGATTCTTCTGATCTATTATAACGGCAATGGGCGATATGTTCTTTAAACCGCGTTTCTATAGCTCTTCTTGTCTGTCCAATATAAACCTTATCATAGTCGTAGCATGAAATCTCATAAATTCCCGACCTTTGTTTTTGAGAAGATATATCCTTCGGATTCCCCAGAAGGTTACGTAACGTATTCCGAGAAGTGAACGCGACTCCCAAATTTTGGCTTTTAAGCACACTATTTATTCCCTTTGTGATTTTATGAAACGATAATTTAACAAATTTATTTTCTCGCGGCTCTATTGACTCTAAGGTTGTGAAATTTATCAGAAATTGTTTATATTGGAATTTCTTGAGCGTTCTTTCGACATCGGTAGAAGAGAAACAATTGTAGATCGCTATATCCTTAATGTATTTCAATATTTATTATATCTACTCTTATTCAATGGGAATTTTTCTAATCTATTAATTAAGAAATTGATCGCGGTTAATTTTTGTTGCGCAGTGGTTTGAATCGGCTACTATGAACCTTCTAATACTAGTTTCTTTTCTATAGATGTCTATTTCTAGTTTATACTCGTTGTTCCTAATTACCATGCTGTCTAAGCAAGGAAGGCGATTGTTCACTTCTTTTTCTACTGTGAATTTTATAGTGCGGAATTGTGAATTCAGTTTCTTGAGAAAATCGTCAATGGTCGATTTTGTTGTGTCAAATACCGCGAAAATATCGTCAACGTACCTAAACCAGATTCTGGGAAAATATGCCGCGTTCTTTTTCATGTTTAATTCAAATTTGCTCATAAAAAGATTAGCAATGAATGGGGACAACGGATTCCCCATTGCCGTACCTTCCACCTGTTCATAAAATTTACCGCTTTTGATACAACGCCAAAATTTGACAGTCGCGTTCACTTCTCGGAATACGTTACGTAACCTTGTGGGGAACCCGAAGGATATATCTTCTCAAAAACAAAGGTTGATAATTTATTAGATTTCATGCGCCGACTGTGATAAGGTTTATATGGGACAGACAAGAAGAGCTATAGAAGCGCGGTTTAAAGAACATATCACCCATTACCATTTTAATAAATCAAAAGAATCGAGTGTAGCGCAACACATGATTGAAACGCATCATCGAATTACTTCCGATAATTTGAAATTATTAAGAAGCGCCGCCAGAACTAGACGTGATGTAACGATAGATATTAAAAAAAGGATTGAACTTACTGAATAGAGGATAGATGCACATATTTCCTTTTTAAACGTGCATGTTAGATGTAACTTTCGTTATTCGGAAATTGGTTGACAATGAGAGCCGATGTGCTCTTGAAGCATATGTCCCGAATTTTATTAAATCAATTTGTGTGGTGTGGATTTCCCGATACTGCGTATTAGTGATACCAGCCCACAGTCCTTGCAATTCTTCACGAATTAATATGTTGCTAACTTGTTAAGTGTAGATTTAATAATTAATGACTGTCCGACTATCATTGTAATCTCAATGTTCATTCTATTTTATTATTGTCATTGCCTATGACAAATATATAAATTTCAATTTTGAATTAAGTGAGATAATAAATTAAGACACATAGAAAGGCAACTTACAATAATTAGATAGGTGAAAGTAATAAAATACTAGGGTAACTACGTACTGAATGGGTTAATAAATCAATAGGTTGCGATAACACTCAAAGAAGCGATCGTTTTGAAAAGACAAAGCATATGAGTTATAGGCAATATATTACAAGAAACGTTAAATGACGGAAATAAATGAAGTTGTAGACTTACAGTGGGCCACCTAAGTATTCACATACTTTCAACACTACAAATCAAATCTGCATAAATTTGTTTGTAACTAATATCTCACATTTATATAGACATGTATGATTTAGATTAGATGCAGATATAAAGTTAATTTATATAAATAATTCAACAATTGATGCTATACAGATATACTTTTTAACAATTTTAAGTAACGCAAAGGTATTGATATTCCCACATGTATGTTTTCGGAGAAACCCTATTTTTTACGAAAAAATGGTGCAAGTTAAAAGAAACAGTTGCTGGAAGAGAAGCAATCGTTAAATTATACAAGGAAAGAAACACTTACTGAGAAACTAAAAAAAAAGCAATCGGTAGAACTTTTGCAACATAGAGGAAGTAATTAGAAAATTCCCAAATCCAAGCTCTATTGCAAATTCTGATAGAAGTAGAAGAGGACAAAGAATCAGACAGACACTAGAAATGGAATAATAGACACAAGAAGTTAAACAAAATCCAAAGATTAGTGCCGTCACGTTAACATTTCAAGTGCAACAAATATTTACAAAAGCAATCAGCGCAGGGACTATGCGCAGAGCAATGGAAAGATCTGATGGTCATAATGCTGGAGTTGTCAAAAAGAAACCTCTTATTAACGATAAAAATAGATTTAGTTACAAGAATCTAGATAATTGAATTGATCGTGTTTCCTTAGAAAAAAGGGGGAGGTCTATTTATGTTATCAACTCTGTTTTGTCGCAGTATCTGAATGATAGATTTGCCCTGCAGAAGCATTAGATTAGCGTAAGATTAGCACATATGTATTATTTCACACTAGTTAAACAATGATGCTGTACAGATATCGAAAATTTTTATTTAGAATGCCGGGTTCAATGTATTATTGCTGGAACGCTGCTAAATTAGACTGATAGAGAGCGAGAGTTTCCGCGACAGTGTAGAGCGTAGATGTAGTACATTGTCAACCACATAAGCTTCACTTCTATTAACGGGTTTTGATTTTACAATCCGGTATATATGTTAATATCTTAACTCTTTTCCTTAGGTGCATATATTTATCAATGATTTTCGAGGTCACATACAACACTTTTTTTGTATACTTTAAAAACGTTCTCACTTTGTTCTTCCTCTTAAGTAATACTAAAATCGATTGCATTTACATTAATTAATTTAAAATTCACATGCATTTATATTATGAAAAATTGAATACTATTTATAATAGAATTTTGGGTTTATGATAGGTAATGAAACCACTTTGCTGCATATAATGTTTTGAAATTTGTTTTATTCCTTCATCAGACGTATCATAAATGATGTTTGAAATCATCATTGGAAACTATATTTTTGAAATTATAAGTACTGTCCTTTGCCCATTGTAGATTTCCATTTCTAATTAATACATTTATGACAGATTTGATGAAGAAATAAAACAAATACCGAAACGTTACATGAAGCAGCCAAGTGTATTTCATTACCTACAAATAACCCGAAGTTCTAGTATATACTAGGTGTGTAAATTAAGTAATGAGACTGATATTTTTAAATATTTTTATTTAAATATAATTACAATTGAATGTTGTCTCCCTCAAAATAACTCCCTTAGGCAGCCACACAGCGTTGGAGACGGTTCTTCCATTCCTCATAGCAGTGCTGGAACTCGGATATTGAAATCGCCTTTAACTGGTCGGTTACAGCCGTTTGAATGTTTTCCAGTGTCCCAAAATGATATCCCTTCAGATGAATTTTCAATCTTGTTAAGAGGAAAAAGTCACAAGCACTCAAGTCAGGTGAATAAGGAGGCTGAGGAACCATAGAAAAAAATTTCTATCCAAGAAACCGTTTATGGAAATTGCTGTGTGACAAGACGCATGTCATGATGCAGGCCCAATGGTTCTTGATATTTGGTCTCACACGCATGACCCTTTTTCGGAGTCTTTCGAGAACCCCTCGGTAAAAATGTTAATTAATTGTCTGGCCTTGAGGCACGAACTCCTTGTGAACGATTCCGTGGCTATCAAAGAAACAAAGCAGTATTCTCTTGATTTTTGATTTTCTCATTCTTTCTTTCTTGGGCTTTGGAGAGCCTGAAGTGTGCCATTCCCTGCTCTGACGTTTTGTTTCCGGGTGATAATCAACTCTCATTACCAGTAATGACACGTTCCAAAAAATATTCATTATTTTCAGTCGATTCCAAAAGTCAAGGCACCTTGCTCTCCTGATGTCCTTTTGTTGGTTTGTTGGAACCATTTTCGAGCAGATACTTCTTATTCCAAATTTATTGGTCAAAGCTTGATGAACGGTGGTGTGAGACACACTCAACTGTTGCCCGATCATTCTGACCGTCAACCGACGATCTGAACTCACAAGATCGCGGATTTTGTCGACATTGCCGTCGGTTCTTGTAGCTGAAGGCCTTCCGCTGCGTAGCTCATCTCCCATCGAGTCTCTTCCTTCTGAAAATGCCACCGAAAAACCTGGGCTTTTGACAAAACAGTGTCTCCGTAGGCCCGCTGAAGTTTTGCAAAAGTTCTGAAGCAAAGCCTGATAGCACACCGTTGCTCGAAATTAATGTCTCTCATTTGTAGAACGCACTACGAAAACCGGGTTTAACGGACAACCAAATGACTTGATCGAGTTCAAACTTGCATTGAACGCGTATTACAATGTCTACTTGTCGCTACTCCATGTCTCGTGCTTCCCGTGTTGCCATATCAAACGCTACGTTGTCAATCTCATTACTTAATTTACGAACCTAGTACAGTAATCAATTTTGCACAATATTGAACATGTAGTAAGTGCTTCTGAAACTTAGGCTGTCATTTACTCAAACGTGTTTTACTGAATGACAAAATTTTTGTGGAAGTATTATTAAATAAGTAATGCTGCGGTCCGAACTCAAGCAGCAACTGACCTTGTTACGAAATCGAATATTTACACTCTCATTTATGATAACCGGACTTTTATCCGTTGTTGTGGTGGTAGTGAGGATGTATGATAAGCAAATACGCTTGGATTTTACCCATAAAATACCCTTATGTCATATAGTAGATGCGTTTATTTATGTTTGAACGTGTTTGTTAATTTTGGGAGTAATGTAAATTGTTTCCAGCGTTTAGCGTATTTATTCGTATATCCAGTAAAATCTATATGAAATCTAGTTTTTACTGAATATCTGAATAAATACGTCAAATGCCAGAAACAATTTACATTTAGAATTTACAATACTCTGATAATTATGGATATGGGATTTTATGAAGAACATCAAATTTCGGGGTTGCTACATACAGAGGCTTTTGTACACAAAATGGCAAATATTAAACTTTATTTTATGGTTGTTTTTGTATTCTACATTTTATATGGTATCTGTTAATTAAAGATTTTTCTTGCTATTTATTTTGTTACACTCATCGTGTAACCGAAAAACAATTCTTTTTCTAAAATACTAAAATATTATTTTGTGATGTTTCGTAAG
>JARFOC010082140.1:0-14581 GCA_031763485.1 Osmoderma eremita
ATGTCACTCTGAAGAGAGGTAACAAGGGCTGTTAAATTGTGAATAAGACTCGGAACCTCTACGCTACAACAACTTGTGCACGTCCATTTGATATTCTTCTTGGACCTTAATACGCGCGTGTCTTTGTCAGTTAGGTTAACACAGGTCGTGCTAAATACATTTTTACAGACATAACAGCTAACGGTTTCGGTTTCAACAACATTCTTATTGCAGCAATGACAAGTTAGAACCATGATTTCAAGATAATATAATGACTCGCAAGAGAAGCCAATGAAACAGGATGAGACAGCTAAGGGAAAAACAAAGGACACTCTTCCGCGCCAGCGGGGTCCGTCGCGGCGGCTTAAAGACAAACTGTACTGGACCGACGGAAAACACACACGGGATACAAAAGGATAGCTGTATATCAATTTTATTTTAACAGTGTACAATAAAATCCAGCGAGGCACGGACAAGAAAGAATTCGCAGCAGAAAAACAAGAAAATAAAAAACGGACAAGAAACGGAATAAAGGTATAGTTAGTCACAAATTCGATGATTAAACGATAAGTAGAGGACCGATTTAATTGAAATGAGCAGCAAAATTCAAAGCAAATTTTTCCCGATATACTGATATAAAAATTACCTCCAAAAGACCGGTATGGCACCGACAAAACATCAACGGACACAGAGTCACTCAAAAACGTGTATCGTTTGTTGTACTACACTCTAGTGTAGTCTAGAAGCGTTATGTGCGTCTAGAAGCGTTATGTGCGTATGTATTTATATTTTCATTAATGTTTATAAATGCATATACTATGGTTTCAGTATAATATAATAATAGTTATCAGTTGTATCAGTGAAGAACCTTAACATAATATCGGTGCATGCCTTTTAGTGGATGGAAATACTACCCCAATGGCATGGAAATCACAGAAAGTGGTGAGAACATATCATCACAACCTCTTTTAGATCACACTACAGAACGACTTCTACGTAGCAAATTAGATGATATAGGTAAAATTGTGGAAAATAAATTTGCATTGATTAGTAAATGGGGTTGTGATGGTGCTGCTGGGCAGAGTGAATACAAAACAATGGGGTTATAGCAGCGATATTGGCATAACAGATGCAAATTTATTCATTCACACTAGAAATGAGGTTAACAGTAGATGCAACACATACATTGTTGACCTATACAATTTAAATATGCGAAAGAGATTATTGCAAAAATTAATACGGAACAGTGAACGACCAAATTCGGCAATTTCCCGTAACAGATATTACACTTTTAGCACGCGCTATTAGAGTCACTCACGAGTTACATTTTACAATGCTTGAAAAATTGCGCTAGCCATAACAAATACCTCATCAGTATCAAGATGCTGTATTTTCAAAGTTACCCCAAAAGAAATGAATAACCTGACTCGGATTTTTGAAAAACCTACATCAAAGGATGTCTTAAATTTGGTGGTTCACACTATACGCGCGCACGAAGTTGATTGAATGCATTTCACATATAGCGTATAGAATACCGATACAAAAATGGTCCACTATTGCACTAGAAGAGAAAACAATGAGAAATATTAAAAAGAAATAATTTAAGACGAATTTAAAAAGAAAATGGAGCTTAAAGTAGATTTTGTGCAACAAGGTACAGGTACAGATGCAGTGCCCGCAATGAGTACACCCTTTGCCGGTACTGCATCTGTTTGCCGCGTCAAGTAGTGATGGCCATACCGCTAGAAGGTTTTTCCAAAATCCTCGAATGACTGCAAATATAACATTTGAAAGATTTAGCGTAATTTTGCATGTAATACAAGTAGTGCAGAAATTGATTCGGATAGATTTGAAAAATAGACTATTAATCATATGTAGCTAGGTATAATTAGTACTATATGCCTGTAACCGTGCATAAAGTTTTAGGTCATAGCAAAGACATAATAGACAGAGCTACTATACATGTAGTATTATTGTCAGAGAAAGCAAAAGAAACCCAAAATAAAAATTATAAAAAGTCCGCACCATTCACGCAAAGTTTCTCCTAAAGCAACAAATGAGGACATTATAGGCATCATAGGCTGTTGCTAACGTCCAATCCATTTATTAAAAATGTGAGGCATTTGCCTCTTTAAAAAAACCATGAATTTCACGATGACGTTAAGATTTACTTCGAAATGAATTATAGACTATATTACAAATTACTCTCCAGGGATGTATCACGTAACCAAATAAGTTCGTGCGGTTTTTGTATAAAGTAGTGCCATGAAAGGGGTCAAACAATCAGTGTTAACTTGTATTGCGAACAATTTCAGCGAGTACAAACAGCCTTCTTTGATCGATCGAAAGAAAGTGGTATTCTTACAGAATAACGCCAGCCCGTATTCAGCAAGAATGATACGGGAAAAAATTTCTGAACTTGGTTGAGAAACGTTACCACACCATGCATATTCTCCTGACATTTCGCCAAGTGATTATCACCTTTCTTGGTATGTATGAAGCATAGATAGTTCAAAACTCCCATTGATGTAATAAAAGCAGTCCGTGTTTTGATTCAAAATACAATACCGGCATACAAATCATAAACCTGCGTTTATTTTTTCTGATTACAAGTTTTTGGAATATATAAGGCCGTTTATTTCTAGGGATTAAACTAAAATTATCTTTTAAGTAAAGTTTAATTGATTCTTTTGTTTTTGGATGCTCCATTGTATTACGAATTATGCAGCAGTTTTTAGCGTTCAGTGATTGACAAACTTACATTATATTTTGTAAAAATTGCAAATGAAAAAAAGTATTAAATGTAACTTCTCTGGCCCACTGATGATCGGATGAAAGACATATTTTTTTCAAAGGTTTTACTTTAGTCAAAACTTAATTGCCGAAATACGTATTCTACAATGAGAAAAATATATTGTTATGGTTAGCACAATTGTGTGAAAATTACCCAAATTCTGATTAATTTTACAACAATTATGTTAACCACAACAATATTTTTTTCTCGGTGTAGGTAGTTTTATTGTATTAGTTATTGACTGGTTGAAGTGGTAAGGGTATTTTGATTTGCTTTTACTATAAACACACTGTTCGGATTACTCATCCCGCACAAGTATTAATTAATTCGGGACGACATGTGTTTCGGGAATCCACGTATTCCCGAAACACGTGTCGTCCCGAATTAATTAATACTTGTGCGGGAGGAGTAATCCGAACAGTGTGTTTATCGTGCTGCCCCACAGTCCTTGCTATCTTTACTGCTTTTACTATTTCAAATTTTATACAAAAAAGTTGATGTTACTCGAAACAAAATTACGGTAAGTTTGTAATCTGCACAGGAAAGAGCTATTGAAAAACATACATTTTCGAACCGAACACGTAATGTTTTCGTACTGTACCGTGCCATTAATCCAATTTCCTTACAACTTATAACCACATATGTGCTCAATTATTGGAATTAAATTAGAGTAATGCCTGTTTCTGTATTACGCGATCGCTTGTGCGCTTTGATCTTAGCTCATACAGACGGTAACATTATACATATTTATGATAGATATTGGTTAGAATTTGTCGTTAGTATCATGAATCACAAAAGTTATAAACACGAATGCCGAAAGGCTCATACGTGCGTTCATATGTGAACATCATTCACGTTTCCGTGTTGCTAATTCTTGTAAATAAGATTTCACAACATCTGCCGCTATCAAGTTGTGGTATTGCGACCTGCGGAAATGCGGCCTTGTTATCATTGCGTAGAATTTTCTTGTTATTGTAACAGTCATGAAAATGAATCGAAAGTCAATCTCCTATTGACACACAATGGATTGATATTTGTTTGATAAGGTAGATAATATTGCATGTACTCAAGTGAAGTCGTACCGGTATCAACACGAATACGTTCAGTTTATGTAACAGTGCGAAGCAAAATGTTTATACAGCATGCCATAATGTGTACATTTTTTTTTATTACTGCTTTTGTAAAATTTAGTCAGTACTGTAGCCCAGCGGCCCTTATACTCCAGCCGCCACTGCTAAAATCTGTAATTGAATAATCAATCTGCTTTCTCAAATACTTCGCATTCAATGTGCAACATTAACACGGCCGGACACAGTAACCGGTAAATCATTGATGATTTGTTGGCAAATTAAAAAAAAATACGAAGCAGATTTTTATAATATTGTTTTACGCTGAGAGCTCTTTTACGTTAGCATTTGTAAAAAAAATACATCGGCCTATATTTTTACCGCGTAAAGGATAAAAACTTATACATAGAAATTTACGATGGCCATTTCCTAAATGGAGCCTTATGCAGTACACAAAGTGCCCATTTTCTGGCTTCGTATATGGGTAACTTTCTTAATATTAAAGATACGGTAAAAAACTTTAACGTCAAATATAGTTGTAACCCATTGAATAAGATAAAGATGAATACTGTGTCTACTACATTTCTTTATGTAGAATCTAATGTCATTTAAAAAATTCATGGCGCTCTTTATTTTGGAGATATAATACAAACTTGAATTTTTTTAAAGTGAAGGTCATAGTTGACCATAGGATCATTAAAATGCTTATTGTTTGTGATTTCATTCATATAACATTTAGTATAGCTATCTCTTTTATATTTTGATTTGTAGTGGAACAAGGAATTATATTTCTTATACTTCATTCGGCTTTGACTAACAAACACGGCAAACCAAACAAAAGAAAATTGGAACATATTCACCCACCAAAATTACTTAGCAAATCCCTAAGTTTCCCAGAAGAAGCCAAGTACCTGGGAGTTGCATTTGACAGAAAACTAAACTGGGGCAAATACGTCAAAGTGAAAACCGAAAAAGCATGTGTGGCCTTCGCACACGATGTGACTATATACTGCCATTGTTAGGTCTATGCTAACTTATAAGGCACCCTGGTCTGGTGACCACGAGCGAGGCGAGTGGCAGCCACGAACCGGCAGCCACGAACCAGCAGACACATGTGTAATCCGTCACATGTCTCAGCACAACGGGCGCAATGCTAACCACCTCGACGGCGGAAATGGAAGCCCTCCTAGGTGTCTCACCACTGGATCTCATCGTGGAAGAGGTGGTGCTTACGACCGCTACAACGCTACGACGTGACGTTTTTTTGGACGTAGCGGAGGGGACGCGTGGTTACGTTTACGTCATTCGAGAGAGCTTCACGAAGTTGCCCCTCGTTGATGCTGCGAAGGACTGCGTGGCCCCTGTGGCCTTCCGCAAACGATGTCTGGTCCACATTGAGCCCCACGTCGTACCATCACCACCAACGATTTCCATTTGCACGGAAGGAGCGAAAACCACAACAAGGACTGGAGCAGAAATTTTCTCTTCAGAACTAAAAATTAACTTAGGTCTTGCCCTGGGCGGACATACCTCCGTCTTTCAGGCGTAGGTTTTGGGAACCTTGCAAGGTGCGAGTGAGATTCATGCAAGGAGCATTAGGGAGGAGCATATAGCTCTTTACATCGATAGCCAAGCTGCCCTAAAGGCCTTCAACAGCTACAGGATCGCTTCGGTTTTGGTGCTTCAATGCTACAACACCTTGGAGGTGATCGCTGCGCATGATGTCGTATCACTCGTATGGGTAGAAGGATACAAAGGAAGCCCAGGCAACGAGGGTACCTGACGAGTTGGTGGGTGGGGGATCGCGCTCTCCCTTTATTTGACCGGAACCTACCCCACCTCACGTCGGCGAAACTCAAAAGACCTATTAAAACAGCGGACTACCATTCTGCAGGAATCTGCAACTGAATGCCACGTAGATCCATTCCCAGGGTATCGTCCAGGATTGCGAGACATTGCCTGCTTCTTTCTCACCGCAACCTTCGCCAAGTTGAAGGATTATTCACTGGCCACTACAAACTAAATAAGCACATGCACCGCATGGGACTAGTTACTAGCCGTCTCTGCCGTGCATGTTACTTTGAAGATCAGACGCCGGGGCACATTTTGTGCGACTGTCCGAGGATCGTTCAAATGAGAGCCTCTATTCTGGAGGAGTGCTCGCCCAGTATGGGCGACATCGCACCATGCGCGCAATTTGTTTACGTAGTAAACATGCTGATCTCGCCTTTCGGCAGTAAGGTGAGGATTATTTTGACACCAATGAACAATATTGTTTCGATTAAATATGCCATTATTTGTCAATTTTGCTTCATGGGCAACTGCGGATTATTATGTCTTTCTCTCAGGAACCAATAATAATATTCTTTCTTGGTCATACGAGGTCTGACATGCTGCAGTTAAATGGCTTATATTTATGTTGCTTAAGAATTCAGAGAGCCTTCACTGCGGAAACAGCAAACTCGCTTGAAACTTCACGTGTTGATGTTTTTGGTTTGTAATTTACATACGCTAATACTCTTTCCTCGTTTTCCGGTTTAAATGTTCTTTCTGCAGTACATGGTTTACTAAAGGTTCTGTATTTAATTAAATTAGCCTACAAAATAATTCCTTATCAGGCTGCCTCCTTTCCATATAACGTTGGTGATACATTCCACTAGCTTTAATGCTATAAAATTCAAATAACAGGATACGGTGGCTTAAAATAGTAAAAATAAAAAATAAAAAATCGAGGTGGTAAGGGTATTTTTTATTTTTACTAGCTTTAATGCTATTTCGATTGCTAGTATACTAACAAAAAAGCCCATCATTCTTTTCTTCGTAGCTATACATTTTCTGAATTTCTTGAATAAAAATACCAAAAGGTTTATTAACTAACTTACTCAGCCTTTAATTTTTGACGACATGTGTTTGTTTGCCGTGTTTGTTAGTCAAATCCTAACCACCTTTATTTTATCTAAAGGGGTTATGAACATATTTGACGTTGAAGTTTCTGATCGTTTTCAATTTTTTTGAATATCTTACAGACCTTGCACAGCATAACATATCTATCTATTTTCTAAGCAACTTTGTCCATTTAACCGATTATGTATCTTTAATAAGAAAGTTACCAATATACGGGATAGAAAATTGATATACATTTTACATTTTATATATCTTCCTCATTTCTATATATATCATACTACTAATCGTAAGTTAGGAGGTCTGTTATTTTGTACTTATTACATTTACGTGTTAGATATGATTTTGTGTTACGATGTAAGTTCTATAATCATTGTTAACAACACATATTTAGCGTACTAAGAGGAAATTCAATACTAAACCATAATGCAATTTTAATGCTAAGATACAAAATAATTCGTGCGGGTGTTCATAAGGGCAATGCTTTGCGTGTTGGCGAAGATGCATTCCTTTACTAAAAAGTAGATTCTCTTATTTTTAGTTATTGATTCATGGCATAAATCGTCGACAGCACTGCAATGCAGTCGAGCTTAACTACGTATCTTCTGAAAGAATGAGAACCAATTGAACCAACACGAGACTAAAAGATTATTTTAAAACTAATATCCAAGAAAACACATTGGCATGATTTATGGCTTATTAATTTGTTTAAAGTATTGTTGCTTGAATGCCATTTAGGCGTATGCAAATAGTTACAAATGAAACTATGATAAATGCAATATTGTAACGGCAGCAAAAACATAATAAATGTTATATGTTACTATTTCGAAACAGTCTTAATTTTCGTTATAATTCTAGGAATTTTGAATAACAGTTTTTTTTGTAGAAATCCTCCACTACACACTATGAAACCCCTTTAAGATTTACTTCCCCCTTATTAATTACATGTAGTTATATTAAAAGTAATAAGGTTATGGCGCCAAATAGGGTAGAGTAAATAGGCGGGCACATACACAGTGTGATTACTGTATAGTATAAATCCCAATAATAATTACAAAAACAAGTATCACTGTATAACTGAAGACGTAAAAATTATATGTTGTATGAAATGCTTGTAGCGATACATGCACATACATATGTTCACATATGGTACAAATATATATTTTATACTTATACCATACCTGTTCAATGTCCATATGGGTTATACGGACAGATTTTTGGTTACTGGGTGGACATACAACATCTATATTTTATATTTAAGTTTAATTTGTTGGTATATTTCTCGTGTGCTTTTACGCTTCACTAGATTCTAATCACCCTATAGAAGGTTGCGTCCATGTTGTGCGCCTCTCTCTTGCCGCATTTGCAGGCACAATAGCTCTGCTTATAGCAATCGTTCTTATTCTAAACTAAAAAGCATGTTAATTTACGAACTATCCGCTAATAGTTTGTATTAAATTTAATGCGCTAATATTAGTTTATCAAAAATGTACACAAACCGTATCTGCTAATAATTGATAATGTAATTATCGCCACGGATGAACCATACCTGCAAATAAAAGAATACATTTATCATCATATTTTGTACTTGGCACCATAGTTTTTTAGAAGTGTTATTACTTTATTTCGTTACGTTTTGGGTAAAAGACGAATATAATTTACGAAGAGAACATGTATTTGGTAAGTTAAATGCAAAATGTTACTCCTTAAGAGAAAGATATGGGAAAATCATATTTTTTAACCTAACATTGTAAAGATACACTAAAATACAGCCAAACCAATTATTAGAAAGCTATACAAATAAATCATGCATCCTGGCAAAAGCTCAGAAATGCTGCAGTGTCATAGAATGTATATAGGTACTATTTTAGATTTTCCTTTGCTCAATGAAATGAAATGAATGAAAAGTTTGTTTACTCATATACCTCGTACCAAAAACGTAAGAAATCTACAAATATATTTACTTTTGCTCGATAGAATTTAAAATCACTCAAAAATAACACTGGTCAATAAAATTTCAGATTTTTTCAGATTTTGTCCCACGAGGTAAAGTGGGTGAACTTGGTAGTACTTTTTACACTTATTTCATATCTGTTTTCAGAATTTTTCTATCAGGCAGGGTTTGAGAGTGACAAAGCAATGAAATTTTGTGAAAGTATATATTATAATATGTGTATAAATCATGAAAAAGTGACGTACAAAGTGATATATTTACTTGGGAAATGTGCTGATATATGACTTTCGGCTGTACTTTGCATCAGAACAACTACTATAATTCCCAGATATTTTGTACCATTTACCACTTCGAATATGTACTTGCTTTGCAGCAGACTAACTTGTTTTTTTAGTGTTTATCATATAGTTTTGTTTAGCCTTGATAGATTTGTAGTCCCCTAACTGTGCGTCTTGCTTTCTTTATTATAGATAATTTCCAATATTCCAGTTCCTTTTTACATCTACAACTAATACTATCATCTCCGTCCGCTATGATTTGTTGCTGTTAAAGTTTTGGTAATTTCTGAAGCTGGAATGGTTTCACCGGCCATATCCAAGATCGTTGTTGACAGTGCAACTTCCATTTCCTATTCTTATCTCTTCTGTCGTTCCTTCGCTTATTAATTAGATATCTTTCTCTGGACCATTTATTGCAATTCTGAATAATTTTATAATAGAAATAATTTATTTAAAATCTAAGAATTGTCAAAAGAGATTTGATTAAAAAAATTGGGTGATTTTCTCTGATTTTATCAAATTCAGAAATCACACCAATCATTGTAGTAAATTATATATACATATATCTATTGCGCATTAAGGGTTTCTATGCAAGTAGAAGTCTTTCTATAAGGTTTTTTGAAGAAACCCAAAAACATTGTGTAAACCTTTCTGTCATCACTGTTTAAGAATTTGCTGATAATTTTGTTCGACAGCAAAGAAACCATTAAATTAATAGACATAGTAAGTAGGTACTGCTATTTGCGTAGTTAAGGTAGTAAAAAGTCGTTGTATGTATTTTTTTAAATTCTTATTGTGGCATTATTCAAAATTAAATTATCAATTTGGTTTTGCAGTTCTGAATTGTAGAAATAAACTGGAGATTGATGATAAGTAAGTTGACAAAGCATAGGTACGCCAAGCAAATAAGTTAATAAGCCGATAAAGCGGTATTTCACCACGTGTTCTAAATGACAACTTACTACGATGGACGTCGGTTACTGAAGTACATTTGTGAATTACAGACAGATTACTCTATATTTAGAAATCAAACATATACACTAAGTAAAAGTGTCAATTGTTAGCTACTTTTCAACATAATCGCCGCAAATGTTAAGGCACTTATCCCAACGAGGCACAAGTTTCTGTAAACCCTGTTCGTAAAAGGTGCGATTCAAATTTGTAAAATACTGCCGTACTTCTTCTTGAACTTCGCCGTCGTCTTCAAACCTTTTACCCGACAAATGAGCTTTTAACGACGCAAACAAATGAAAATCAGAAGAAGCCAGGTCTGGACTATGGGGCGGATGGACAATAACAGTTTTTCACACACCTTCGGGATCATTGTTCAGGGCTGTGAACTGTTTACACCAAACACTAACTTGTTTTCGACTCACAACGCCTTCTCCGTAAGTCTTTTTTTTTGAATTCCGGTAGGTAAGGCAATGACGATAGCCACCTATGCAGTACTATTGCACATGTAAAATGCGTGCAAGTTTCAACCTGATCGGAGCGACGTAGTGGGTGTGTCGCGCAAACGTACCTTAGTAACCGGACATTCCTTGCGTATTTATTTTCTTTCACGTACCTACTACTAAGCGCACGCCTGTGGCGCGCAGCTCAATTTCGCTTCTTTACCGATGACGCTCAGTCGATAGTAGACTACATTGTCTTTACCCTTCTAATAACACTAATTTGACGGGTCACGAGGTTCTTGGGAATTATTGATCTATCTGTATCATCCAATATCTTCTCAACTCTCAAAATCTATTACATAACATAGTTTTGGTATTAAAGGCACATAACATTTACGTGTAGGACTCTACAATGTATCTTCGAGCTCAATAAGTCATTTGTTTGGTTGGTTCATTCCGCGATTTAATTTCACGGTAAATGGAATACATATTTTCGCGATGGCACTTTCATATGTTTGCCTGTCTATTAAGAGCCATTAGAATTGGTCAGTGTCTCGGGTAAGCACGATCTCTTACGGAAAAACAGGTCGTACACTATATTGCTGCTGTCACAGCTTCTAATATGCGTTTTCGCAAATCAGCAGTGACTGCGATATTAGTGCTGTTCTGTTTCGACAGCAGAAGAATCATGCAAATGTTCGCACGGGCACTAAAATTTAATTAAACATGTTAATGCGTTACTAGTTCGTAGCCATCTTGCGTGGAAAGACCTGGACACCATACTTACTGTTGCAGAAAAGAACAGATCTATATATAACGTGTAATAGAACATATGTAGGTGCATTTAAGGTTTGCATCAAATAACCCGTCGTATATAAGCATGAGCTTTCTCAAGGAGCTGACCCGTAACAGGTATAGTATCGTATTGTACGCGTTCGACCGTCAATGAACAGAGGGAATAAAAAGTTATGTAACATCGCGTAAATACATATATACCTACGTACCTACAACACAACGCATGTAATCCTGAAGTAACTTAATCCGCTGTATAGAATAATTGGAAACGCATACTTCTATTTCCGATAGTTATTTCTCGATCGCAAATTGTTTCCTGATTAATGCTTTATCAATATTATTAGAGCCCCGCATACCCGCGGATATCCGCGGGCAATTTGCGGATATCCGCTGATCTTTTCAACACCTTTTGTTTTCTTGTTAATTCTTTATTATTATCAGGCTTGCTTACAGCATATGTGCCCTTGGCTACTTTCTCTTTGATTTAGCATTATTAATGCGTATTGATAGTCGCTTATGAAATTGTTAAGTGCTCTGGCCTCCGCTGGTAATGTAGAAATCTACACTTTTAGGGTAATAATTGATAGTCCAGCCGATGGGAATAATTGATGTTATTAAATAAAAGATATTTTATTTTTAAATCCATTGTAAAGTTATTTATTATAGAATAAATTAGCTTCACGGATCCATTTACGAATTCATATAAGAAACCAGGCGATGTTGGCACCAAAGAAGAGACGGCAGTCTGCAGTTGCTGTGGTGTGAAGGGTGTAGGCGAGGATTTGTGTTTCCATTGTCCAAGGCCGTCTAAGGCAAGACGTGTGATCCAATTAAATAGGAGTATGCGGTTACCATGAAAAGATCATTTTAACAACTAAATAAAGAGAATGTCAAGTTCACCGTTCATCAAGTTTTGACCAATAAATTGGGAATGAGGAAGATCTGCTCGAATATGGTTCCAAAAAACCTTTGACTTTTTGGAATCGATGGAAAATAATGAAAATTTTTTGGAACGCGTCATTACTGGTGATGGAAGTTTGGTGTTCGCGTATGAGCCGGAAACAAAACGCCAGAGCATGGAATGGCACACTTCAGCCTCTCCAAAGCCCAAAAAGCAATAATGAGCAAATCACAGATCAAGAGCATGCTATTTTGTTTCTTTGATAGCCAGGGAATCGTTCACAAAGAGTTCGTGCCTCAAGGTGAGACAGTTATTCAACATTTTTACCGAGGGGTTCTCGAAAGACTCCAAAAAAGGGTCATGCGTCTGAGACCAAACATCAAGAACGATTGGATCCTGCATCATGACATTGCGCTTTGTCACACAGCAATTTCCATAAACAGTTTTTTGGCCAGCATAAATATTTCTGTGGCTCCTCAGCTTCCTTATTTACCTGACTTGAGTCCTTGTGACTCTTTCCTCTTCCCAAGATTGAAAATTCATCTGAAGGGACATTATTTTGGGACACTCGAAAACATTCAAACGGCTGTAACAGACCATTAGATTCCAATATCCGAGTTCCAGCACTGCTATGAGGAATGGAAGAAGCGTCTCCAACGCTGTGTGGCTTTCCAATGGTGTTATTTCTAGAGAGACGACGTTCAATTGTAATCATATTCAAATAAAAATATTTAAAAACATCAGTCTCATTACTTAATTCGCACACCCCGTATAGAACTTTACCATACTAATGCGTCATCCTGTATGTAATTCTGACCCTCGAGCGGCTTTATAATTCGTTCTTCTAAGCTGTTTTCCGTTTTGTGCTCGCTTAAAATTTAATTTTGGTGCTACCAAACTTGGGTACGCATGCGTGGTGTATTGCCTTCACTATGCTCATCAAGGTAATTGTTCTTGAGCGAGTACGGAAACGGTGTTTGCAGCATCTAGTTTATAAAATAACGGGAGGCAATACTTTTAAATGGTTTTCACAACACTTCGTGGTATATTGAATTTCCAAAAGATTCAAAAGGTATATTCGGAGGCTATGGAATGTGTGCGGAGTAGCAGTCTCCCGAAGAAGTAATGAATAAAGGACGGGGGTTTTTCATTTAAATACAGAACGATCCTAATCCTGATAGAAACATAGCTTCTATACATAAATCGTATGGACGTACGGGACCCAGTTGTGGGGAGCAGTTGGCAATTCTAGCATGAAAACTCAACAGAAATTTCAAAACAAAACCATGGGTATTGTAGTTAATGCTGCTGGGTACGTACGCAACAGCTATCTCCCCGCTGCTTGAGTCAACGTAGTGATTAAATAGTTCAGTAAATATGGACACAATTTCTATTCACCCTAGCCTATTAGCCAAACGAAGTGTTTCGGTTTAGGAAACAAATTAGTATATGGTTAAGTTCATACATTCATGTCGTTAGAATTTCATATCAGCGGCTTGTTGCCAATTGGCAGATTGCTAAAGACTTGGGATTAATAAAGAAAGAAATTCATTTGTTTGGTTTTTACCTCATTACAGCTCCTTTCTGATTTACGCTCTTTGCGCAAAGCAATTCGTTTTTCACCTCCACATTGGCGAGTTTATATTTCACGTAATTTATATTTCATATAGTTTATATTAACATAGTGTCTGTTGGTAACTTTGAAAATTGGAGGTTAATAGATTAACGTAATAATTATTATCATATTTTGCTTTAGTATTAAACAGATCAAACAAGCTATACTTAGAAATTCATAAACATACCATGTTTATGAATGTCATGCCTTAAATATACTCTCATGCTAAGAATGAGCAAAGCCAAAATTGAATTTTCATTAACGATCGTATCTTCACAGAGTATCACATAGTTTTTTAAATTAATGACAAGCCGTTTTACGAATGCAAAATAGGGAAGTATGTAGCAGCATATAAAAAATGAAGTAATAATAGTAATACATATAATCTTCTAAATAAAATTTGAGGAGTGTATTAGTAAATACTTGGCTTTTGTGCTAATTTATCATTTTGGTTTTGCCTTCTTAAAAATCGCCGTTGACAATGTAGCTGTTACACTAAAGCCATGTTAACAGATTAGTTATAAGTTCTGTAAATAGTAAGCTAGTGAACAATACTGGTCAACAAAATTTCAGATTTATTTTGTTCCACGAAGTAAGGTGGGTGAACTTGGTAGTACTTTTTCCACTTACTTCATATCTGTGTTCAGTATTTTTCTGTCAGGCAGAGTTTCAGAGTGACAGAGCAATGAAATTTTGTGAAAGTATATATTATAATATGTGTATAAATTATGAAAAAATAACGCATAAATTGATATATTTACTTAGAAAATGTGCTGATATATGACTTTCGGTTGTACCTTGCATCAGAAACATCTCTCTTCAGCGTCCAGCAATAGTCTGCCAACATAGCAGGGCTCGATTTGCCTTGGTATCATCAGCACTTTCATCGTCGCTTAGTGTCAT